>VNJS01011731.1:0-130267 GCA_008042575.1 Drosophila watanabei | reverse complement strand
TAATGGGTATGACTGTGCCCCCACCATTGAGGCCGTTAGCGGAAATCGTGAAATAATCATTAATCTGCTACCGGCTATCGAATTTCCTTCCAAGGACTTTCCGTTTGACATTCCTTCGGGCTTTCAAAATGGGGCCCGCCAATATCCTTGGTTCGCCATTCCGTCAAGGCAATCGCGCGATAATCGCATCTTTTTTGCTTGTGCCCCCCTCTGGGAGTGGGAAATGGTAAATAATTCGTACAACTTCAAGAACGTTCTGCGCCTCATGGAGGGACTCAGGGATAGGAATAGCCACTCTTTGCCGCAGCTATCCAATCGCATGCTTAAGACCGTTATGCTCCACAAGCACGACTCCGTCGACTGGCAGCGGGATGAGGGATCGCTCTTAGTGGAGATGTGGAGTAGTCTGGTGGAGCATCTTCGTTTGGGGCAGCTGGAATCCTTCTATGACAAGGAAGAAAACTTATTCGATTGCATGAGTCGTGAAGAGCTAAACGCGTGTTTGTTTAAAGCTCTGGCCATTTCGCGTCAATTAAACTGGTCTTACCAAACCAGCATGCATGCATTGTCCCAGCTTTTTCCATAATTAATCAAACATGTATTGCTTAATTGCAGCAGAAATAAATAAATAAATGTATTTGCATGCGCTGAACAATTGCCAATTGCCTTTTGTTTTCTCTTTCTTTCGCTACATCCAAATGTGACGAAATTTACGCAAAGAGCGAGATTTTCTCTTTTATAATCGAAATCTCTTTCGAAATGGGCGGCGAAAGAGCGAGAGCGAAGGAAAGAGAATTAAAATGGAATTAAATTGTTTTTATTAAATTGTTTATTTTAATAAAATGTATGGTAATGCAATTACAAAGATTTAAATTTAAAATTAACAAATATTTATTAAATGAATCCATTTTTCTATTAAGTTTTTATAAAAACTTATATTAATTTTTTTTAAATATTACTAACTTTAATTAATTGAGATCTAAATTAATTTTTTTAATAAAAGGTTAACTTTAACTTTAGGATGATATTAAAGTTTAAGCCATTTTTTAAACTGTAATTCAAAAATTCGTATCTCAGCTCGACTAAAAGACATAATTGTTGAATTTTTTATCATATATTCATTGTTTATTTGTGTACACTTACAAATTTATTTTAACTAACAAAATTTTAAATTTACGATGTTACTGCTCTTTATTACACTCAATAAAAAGTGGTTTTACAATTTAAATTAATTTCAAATTTAAATAAACAACCAAAGCCATTACTTATATATTTGTAATACATGTTTAAGCAATCCTTATATGTATATTTCGATGTTTCTGGTATTGTTATCTCGAAACGTTTAAAAAAAGTCGTTTTAAAAATATATTCAAATATTATCTTTCTTCTCATCACTCAGATTATGGTCACACTTTCTGTATTTTTCTGAAATTGAAAATCGCTAAATCTAGTGGGAAAATAGCTAAAGTAAGAAATCTGGCCACACTAAATCGCTCAGCATCCAGTGCTGCCCATTTGCGCATTTCAGCACCCAATGCTGCCCATGTTTTTGAAGGTTCAGCACCCAGTGCTGCCCATTTATTAGCGATGAGCGACCAGTGCTGCCAGACTCTGCGAGTTTCAGCACCCAGTGCTGCCAGTCAAAAAGTAGAATGTAGAATAGAGAAAAAACCGCCAGATGTAGCGGGCAAACAGCTACATTGGCACCACTGAACCGACGAAACATTTTCATGTAGAGAGAATTCTACCCCAAAATGTAAAATGTAGAGAGAATTCGACCCCAGAATGTAGAATGTAGAATAGAGAAAAAACCGCCAGATGTAGCGGGCAAACGGCTACATTGGCACCACTGAGCCGACGAAACATTTTCATGTAGAGAGAATTCTACCCCAAAATGTAAAATGTAGAGAGAATTCGACCCCAAAATGTAAAATGTAGAGAGAATTCGACCCCAGAATGTAGAATGTAGAATAGAGAGAAAACCGCCAGATGTAGCGGGCAAACGGCTACATTGGCACCACTGAGCCGACGAAACATTTTCAAATTTGAAAAAAAAAATTTTCGAAACGGTCGCTTGTTGCGGAGCGGCGTTTTGGTTTTCCGCTGGTTTTTCGAGAAACAAAACAAAAAAAAAACAAAAACAAAACACCATTATATCTCGTTTAATATAAGTTATCCACAATATTAAGAATCAGAAAGTTTGAGTGCAGAAGTGTGATTGTAAAAGGAGATAAATTATTGAAATAAGAGAAAAAGTGGATGAATAGAAACGGATAACGAACAAGTCGGTTGCGGAGCGGAAAAAAAACAGCAGTAACAACAACAACAAGGCGGCGAGCGATTAAACAAAACGCCGCCAAAACACACACAGTGAAAGAAAGCAAAAAAAATTATTGTTATTATTATCTGTGAAAAAAGAAGAAGGCAAGTTCCCCCTCTTTCTCTCTCTCTGTCTCTCTCGTTTCAATACCCCCCTCGCACCCAGGAAAGTGCGTCTGTGTGTGTGCGCGCCTATGTGCAGCGGTCCATCTGTGTGTTTGTGTGTGCGGGCGCGAGTGTGTGTTGTGTGTGGATGCATTAATTACATCAATACCAAGGCAGAAGATGCAGCAGCAGCAGCAACAACAACAGGAGAAGAGTTAATATAAAAATACACAAAATCAAATACAATAAATGAGAAATAAAGAAATACAAATGCAAATGCAAATGCAAATACAAACAAAAACATAAAAACAGAGGCAGCCAACAAAAATGATAAAAATTTAATTTTTTTATTGTTACCAATTGATTTTTGTGATGCTTTTCCTCTCGAATGAAATTCGAAAAGGGATTAGGCAACCAAAAAATCACAACAACAACAACTAATACTACAAAAAATTTCCAATAAATCATAATCAAAATCGGTTTAATTTTTGGACTCGGGATCGGTTCTAACATCGCTTTTTTCGAACAAAACAGAACTTTGAACGCGACGCGAGGTCCAACTGGTTTATTTTTTGAAGGTTTTCGAAAAAGCCAAGCCAGCGAAAATGCGAAACTCTCGAATACAGTCCAATGCGGTTTTAAAATAATTAAAAGAAAGCCAGCGAAGGAAGGATCCGCGACGATCATCGGCCAGGGAAAGCCTCTTCAAGTAAGTATTTTTTTTACAGTTTTCAGAAAACAAAACTCCGGAAAACAAGGGAAGTTTCCAGAGGCTGGCAGGGAAGCTACAGGAAGATCTGATAGATAGAAAGATACATCTGATTGTATCTGGAAAAAGATAGCTAATAGGAAAGACATTTTATAAATATTTATGTAAATATTTTTTAGGAAAAAAATAAGCATTCTTAAGAAACATTTTATTACAAAAAATTGAGTTTTTCGAAAAATATTTGCAAGACTTGGAAAATACTGAAAACGGTTTTAGAATTTCGTACAAATTTATTCAATTTAAAATTGTTATTATATATTTATATTATATTATTTATTTATTAAATACTAAATAAATTTTTTTTTTATGAACAAGAACTTTTAGATATAAAGTGACCAAAACATTTGTTTTTCAACATTGCCTAAAAAACAAAAATGAATATATAAACAAACATTTTTAGAGACTTAAATGGGAACATTTTTTATTAAAATAAAATCTTTGTTATCAAAAATATTAAAAAAGCCTATTTTTGTTTTTACATTTTTGGAAAACCAAACCTTTTTTTTAATTTCCTCTTCTTAAATGTTGGTTTAAAGTTAAACTCTATAAGAAGTTCCACAAATTAAATAAATAATTTAAAATAACAAAAAAAAAACTCTACTTTACGTATTAAAATTTTAGCAAGTTGTCTTAAAGATTTACGCCTATATAAACGATATTATTACAATACTTGAAAAAAATAGGAAACCCTATATCTACGTCGTTGTTATCCAATACCTGATTTTCTTCGGTTTTCCAGTTGTTCTTCCTGGAATTAGCAACATCTTTAACAGCAGCTTAGGCTTGTTCTGCTTATATATAGGATTTTGATTCAGGGAAAGATCAGCATTATCAGTTCGGAGTAATAAGAAACGCAATAAAAAATAACACATGTATTTTCCACATTTTCTTTGCAGCTCACAACGCAAATGGTAAGAAAGGAAAGCTGGTAAAAATCAACTAAACACATAGAAAAATGTTTAATTTGAAAATAATAATACCAAAATATAAACCATGAAAAATAGTGTTGAAACCAAAATATTTAACAAAAAAAGTGTTTAAAAAATGTGTATAATATTTTAAAACCAAAAAATCATAAAAGGTTGCAAAAATGCCTATAATTTAGCAACTGAAAAATATTTGTGTATAAATAAACAAGTTTTCAAGTTTTGTAAAAGAGAAGGAAATTATGAAAATAGTCAAAAACTAGTGTTGAACAATCTCTTTAAGGAATTAAACTCAAACTGAATTGAAAACCGTTTTAAAACAAGTTGAAATAAAGATTTCCTGGGACAGGAATTCAAGTTAAATCTAAACAAAAAACATGAAGAATGCATTAAAAATAGTTTTTAAAAATTCTTTAGTTTTGAATATCTCAAAAAACATTTCTGCTCTTAAAATTTAACCAAAATTATAGCTAAAAACTTGCTTAAAAATCGTGTAATTTCATTGAACAATTCTTCGTTTGCTGGGAAGAATTCTTCCATTTCTTCTTAGTCGTCTTCTGCTGCGAGTACAAAGAAAATGGCACAAAAAAAAATAAGCTGAAAGGAAGAAGCAGACCCAAAAGCAGCGACGCCGACCGAGGCAGCGACGCCTCTGCTGACAGCGGGCAGCAATTAACTCGAAAGCAAAGAATTTCATCAGAAATTCAAAGCACACACACATATACACAGGCACACGCACACATCCGCAGTCTGGTATACGAATACAACGAAACGGATGACGTGCAACGGGCTGAAAATAACGAACGACAGCGACGCCGACTGAGGCAGCGAAGAGAGACGTTGGAAATTTGTAGCGAAAAATCCAGGCTGACAGCTCCCCCAACGTACGAAAAAGTAACATGGCGACTATATATAAACCCTGAATATACATGGCTCCCGCTGTCCATGTGTGTGTGTGTGTGTGTGTGTGTTTGTGAGCTCCACAAACTACAAAAACGAACAACGCAAAATAAACGGCAGGCAGGCAGGCAGAGTGACAGAGAACGCGAGCAAATTGCCGCATGAGTTCGAGCGGGACAACCGATGAGCGACGTAGAGTGGTGGAGAGAAATTGTCGTGTCGCTTTGAAAAATCGATTCAGCTGCTTCTGCTGGCGTGCGAGTGGGACAGAGCGATGCAGTAAAATTGCTTTTTTCTTACTTAACCCGTTTGGTGTGCGTGCGCACATACTGTGTGTGTGTGTATGAGTATGAGCTTGGGGAGAGAGAAAAACTACAAAGTTGGCGCGGCATGTGGTGGCATCCATCCATCTCCCCCCTTCTCTCTCTCTTTCTGGCTAATGCGGTCGAGCGGGGCTGCTTCTTCTTGCTGCCTCTGTATGTATTCGTGTTGGTGTGTGGTCACGTAGCTACAAAAACAAAAATACATACTAAATACATACGAAAACTGGTTTTCTTTTTTCTTGCTGCTGCTCATGCTGCTGGCAATATTCATGAATTCTAGTTAAAAACGCCTGACTTTAATGGGGTTTTTCGCCTCTAAATAGAAGAAAAACTGAAAAACGAGTGCCTTTTAGGGCTTTTTAAGTTATTTGTGATTTCTGAATTTCAAAATGGCGAAGTCAGAGTCCAGAAAAACGCAACGCACACGAAGAAAGCTCATTTGCAGCGCAAAATTGAAAAAAATTTTTGCTCAAAAGTTAATCGCCGCTCGCTACGGCAGCGGGGTGGTGAAAATTGTGCGAATTTGGCCAGCGCCTCCCTCTCTTTTGTGTGTGCCTGTCTTATTTCCAATTCCCAGCTTTTCAGCTATTCCCGTTTCTTTTTTGCTGTTTGCGAGCCGCACCAGTTCTACGAAGCGACTGAAAGCAGCACTGCGGCCCCAACAAAGCAGCTCTTCTGGCGCGGGCAGCGCCGCCGGCAGCGGGTGAAACTTTCGCGCGATCGGCTGGGGCCGTGGGCCCCGTGCGTTAGAGCAGTGCCACCAGCGTGTGCGCGGGCTCTGTTTGTACGGCAGCACACAGAGAGAAAATGTATGGGTGATTTCCTGCTGCGCCCCCAAAAAAAGAAAATACGTAGGAGATTTAGACACGACGAGGCAGAGTAGAAAACAGAGGGGCTACAAAACTACACACGATTTATGGAAGAACGTGCAGCAACAAAGCCAAAGCTGCTGCTAGCACCCCATACAAACTACATAACCATTTATAAATATACACACAGCCGCACAACCGAGAGATACTCGTTTTCCATGTACCAGAGAAGAAAAAAAAAAGTACCAGCTATAAATTCTTTATGTACACAGTACATAGCAGACACACACACACACTCACACATACAACGCCCATGTCCCATGTATTTTGTGCGCTGAAGCAGCAACAACAGCTGGCTATCTCGCTCTGACAACCACGTCAGACGGCTGGCTGGCAGTGCAAACGTCAATTATAAGCAAACACACAGAGGGGCAGCGTTGCCGATTTTCAGCTCAGGCGCACGGCAGAGCGAGCGGGATGGAGCGGTCCGAGCTCAGCGCGGTTGCCGCTTTTCAGCCTGCCTGTTGTGAGTGTTTGTGTGCGAGTGTTGTTCTTGTAGTTTCCATGCTGCTTTAATGCATGGAATTTTAACATGCTGTACCTCCAGTCCAGTCCAGTAGTCCCCATACCCTCTTTTCCCCTTCCCACTTCTTCCAGGGGGTGGAAAGGCAGCGCGAGCAGCGAACAGCGAGCAGCAGTGGGCAGTGGCAGCGGCAGCGGCAGCGGGCGAGCTGAACGGGGGATTATAATAACGTGCTGTCGGCGTCGCTGCTCGCATTTTCCACCTTCCCGCATTGTAGTTGTTGTTGCTGCTGCGCTGGCAGCGGGGAGGAAATGGCCCTATACAAGATAAAGTATCTTTGTATCTGTATCTGCAGCTTAAATTGGCGAGCCTGAAGATAGATCTCTCAATAAATTTAAATTGAAAAAAATTAAATCTAGTTGAATTAAATGAGAAAACATATATTTTTAGTTGCTAAATTAAGGCAAATTGGCATAAGTGACAACAACAACAACAACAAAAAGCACACTCAAACGCAAAGGAGAAATCAAGCGAAAAAGTGTAAATAAAAGTGTAAAATCGCAAAGAGGAAAAAAGTAAAGTTATCTTTTAATTGAAATTATTTAAAGAAAATCAGCCCCTGGTTCCCATAAAAGTGTAAAGTGCTTAAACAAGTGTCAATGTGCCCGAAAAGCTATCAAATCTTGGCTTAAAATCGGAAATATCTAAAAATAAAATTGAAAAATATCCAAAATCTAATTGAAAATAATTCCCTTTTCCCATTTTCTCCCCCCAAAAAATCTAGTGCAAAAAGTGAAGCAAATGAAGCAGAAGATATCTGAAAAATATAGTTAAAAAAAAGTATAAATATATATGCAAAAGTATCTTAAACAAAGCCAACTATCCAAAAAATATATATATAAATATAATGTGCGTAATGTTTAATAAAAAAAAGAAGGGGGCCCCTCCCTCCTACAGGCGCTAAGTAATATTACGTGGCATCCGATCGCGATCGCGCAATGCTAATCCTATATCGATGTGGATCCTGTGCTGTGAGTGTTCCGTTGTCGAAACATGGTACGCGACAGTAGCCGTAACATTTGTTTTGGAAAATTAGCCGAAACTACGACGACGACGCAGCCGCACCTTCAACAACACCTACATCAACATCAACATCAACAACAACAACAATTCGTTGTGGATAGCAGCAGCAGCACTATTAACAATAACAATAACAACAACAACAACAACAATATTAATAATAATAACAATAATCAGAAATTAAAAAGGTAAGTTTCGAGAAGGATGTACCTTGGAAGAAGTAGAAGTTGTAATTCTCATTAAAAGATCTTGTTGTTCCAAATTTATCTTTTAAATTGTTGAGGTGTTTTTAGCTGTTCTTTAATATTCTATTCTATAATATTCCCTCAAAAACCAAAATAATATTAAAGTTTCGAGAAAGATTTCTCTTAAAAGAGTTCAAATTTTTAACTCTACCACATAGGTCTTATAGTTCCAATTATATCTTTTAAATAATAACTATATTTCTATATGGATTTTTCTTGGAAGAACTATAATTCCTAACTGTCTTGCAAAGGTCTTAGTAGTCCTAATAATATTTTATAAATATTAAAGACGTTTTCCGCAGATTAAAAATAATATATAATATTCTCTCTAGTTTTTTATAGTATTTCCCCAAAAGCCAACATAATATTCTAGCTTTTTTATCAAGATTTTCTAATATAATTCAATTATCAAGTTTGGAAAGGAAGTTGCAGTTAATAACTAGAATTTTTAAGAAAACCTTTAGTTTCATTATGTTTTCTTATCAAAGAAATTTCTATACAAATTTCTGATAATTAACTTTTAGGTTTTTTTTTCTAAGCAAATTGTTTTCTTTTTCCAAGTTTAAATTCCTAAAAAATATTCAGAATTATGTTTTTTAAGTGACAAATGTTTTATTAATGGTTAAGGAATAAATTTCTAAACAAAATATTATAAAAAATAAAAAAATCTCATAACCCATTATACTCTTAAAAGTGACACTTTAAAATAAAGTTAATCTACCGGAATTTAATTTTAAAAAATGTTTGAACATATAATAGAAAACATAATTTCCTTGCCATATAATGGAACCTCATTCTTGTCACGAATAAAATGAATTTTAATTAAGTTTTTAATACACAAAAGCATAGGTACTTTGTACATACATTTCTTTCGAGGCTTGACTAAAGATACTTTTCGCATCTGAGCAGTAACTCTCAGCTAAGCCAATCCAATGGATGCTTGTGTGGGTGCCTGGCTAAATGCCTTGGTCATCACGATTTACCATTTCAGAGTTTTAGTTTTGGAGCTAAAAAACCACAAGCTCCAAGATGCGATGAGCTATAGATATTTGTATGTATGTAAATGTTGCCAGGTATCTTTTAGATGCCAGCGTAGGCTACTTGTATCTGATGCTGCTGCTGCTGCTACTGCTAGTGCTGCCCACACGAGGCCATTCTTATCATCAAGTGTGTGTGGGGATACGAAGCGTGCTTTTCCAGGCTGACTGCCTGACAATCCCTGAGATACAAAGCCTAATAGCTGCCCAAAAAAAAAAAAGAAAACAAAAAAAGAATGCGTAACTCTTTTACCTTGACTTGTCGTCGTGTCTTGGCTTTTCCACTCGCAACAGAAGTATCTTTTACCTGAGTGGATCCCACCTTTCTGCTTTTTAGCCTTTTGCTACGTGTACAAAAACGGCAGCAGCAGCAGCGAACGAATAGAATCAAGAGCCGAGAATAGAGAATAGAAAAAGAGGCAAGGCGGCAACGGCGAGAGATAGTCGGACATGTGGCAATGGCTGCTAGAAGATACTCTCTTCTGCCTCTCGGCTACCTCTTTCCACCATCTCCCTTTTTTATTACGTAATATTTCTTTTCTTATAATAACGAACCCAAGCAATTTCTGTTGTTCTTATGCCTGTTTCTCTGTGTGTAAATATATATATATATATATATTTTTCGGGTTTGTGAGTCAAACAAGTTTTTGGGTCCCCTTCCTTCCTTTCTCTATTTTTTTGTTTATTTATTTTTTTTGTTATTTTTTCCCCTATTTGTTGTTGGTGTAGTGCAAAAGTCAAATGTTTTAATTGCTTCATTAGGCACAGTCAACGCCGAAATGCTTTTTCCAAAGCCGAGACTAGATCAACACATGTTGTGCTTACTGCTGCTGCTGCTACTTCTACTGCTGCTGCTGCTGCTGCTGGTGCATTAAACCCGCATCAATGTCAGACAACAGCAGCGGGCAAACCTCCCTAGCATTTAATAGTTTTTTTTTTTTTTTTGCGGTAATTACCAACACAAATTGTCGAATCGACGCGGTTCAAAACCAGACGCTTTGCTTTGTGTTGCTTCTGACATTGACAATGAACCGAAAGCCAAGAAGTGAACACTAAACCAGACCCCAAAAAAAAAACCAGACAGACAACCCGAAATAAATTATAGTTTCAGCTGCAAGCTTGAATTACGCACTTTTTCGGTGGGTCTTATTTTTTATTAACTCTTTTTTTTTGAGTACTTTGCACTCTGCTAGCTCACAAATGCGTTTTTGTTTATTTCTATCTGTGAGTAATCTCGTAACATTCGCAGCATTGTTGTTTGAACTTTTTCTAGGGCGTAGTTTTTGATTTTTCTCTATTTGCTTTTCTGTGGTCTCTCACCTTGAGGTGCGTTTTACATGTTCAGGTGCAAATCTTTCAAGTTCTCACAGCGGTATACATTTTGTTAAGATGAGTTGGGGGTTATTTCGTGTTGTTTTTATGAATATTTGTGGGTTTTTTAAAATCTAATTTATAGCAGTTTGAATAAGAAATAAAGGAATAATATATACAATAAACTTTTAGAAATATATGACATTTTAAAAGGATTTTTAAGTAGTTTGAAATATTATAAACTTGCTTGTAACTATTGTCTAATTGAGTTGTTTAAAAAAAAAAAGACTATATTGAAATGAACACAAACAAATGTGAACCTGCAAGAAATACATACAAATAAATCCTAAAAATGTATTCCGGAAATAAAAATACAAAAAATTAACCATTAACCATTCAAAAATATTTCTCCTAATCTAAAAATTATTTTCATTTCATAATGAATACTTAAAATGAATCTCTATTTCTTGTGGTTTCTTGTTAGGATTCCAATTTGGTGTTCATTCTTGGTATTCGTTTTTGGGAGTTCATTCGGAGAATTCATTTTTCGTGTTTTCATTAGAATTTATATTTTCGAATAATTTTTCTTTTGATTTTTATTGAAATTCATTTAAAGAAATCATTTTTATTATTCACCTAAGGTATTCATTTGTCTGATTTATATTATTTTATTTATTCCAAATATTTATTATATGTGTTCATTTCAGAATTCACTTTACATTTTTTGGGAATTCATTTGAAGAATTCACTTTTGTGCTTTCATTTTTAGTGTTCCTATTTTCGAATAATTTTTATTTATATTTTTGGGAATTTATTTGAAGAATTCATTTTTGTTATTCATCTAAGGTATTCATTTATCTGTATTATTCCATTCATCCCATATTGGATTAATTTATTAAATTCATTCTATAAATTCATTATATGTGTTTATTTGCGGAATTCACTTTCCGTGTTCATTGAATAAATCCTAATATATATACACCACCCTCTTGCTCCTCTATAAAAAATCCTTGATCCGTCGATTAGCATTTTGGAAATGATTTTAGTTTTAATAATGGCCCACATCTGGGCGTCGGTCTCGTTCGATGATTCCCCTGACCCACGGAACACCCGACGTCAAGTTGGATCACTTTATTAAATTGAATTTCGTGTTTTGCTTTTTAACACGAGATGGCAAGCAAGGGAGCGAGGAAAAACAACAATAATAATGATCTATATCACATTTTATACACACAACTTGGTGTGTGTGTCCGTGTAGACAATTTTTTTGTAGTGCTTTTGACTCGTTTCAATGTCATGTTACATTTATATATATATTTGTTGCTCTTGTTAATGCTGTTGTTTTTTTGTTGTATTATTTTTTTTTTATTATTGTTTTTGTTGAACGAACAACAGGCACACGAGAATTCTGTGCTCGATTTTCATAGTTTTTGCTGTCTGTGGCGGCGCTATTTGTTCTTTTTGGCATTGGGGGCTCTCTCTTTGTATTTTTTTGAGAGGGGAGCAAAGCCAAAAAAGTAGATTAGATAGAAACTACGAAACCTGTAATTGCCACAGATACATTTACTTTCCGACTTTTTTTGTTTCTCATTTATTGTGTGTGTCTAGTCTATTTTTGAAAATCTTGTTAACAAACTTTGAAGCACAAATAAATACTGATAAACTGCTGAGGGTCTGTGGCAATGTTTATTGGGTACTTATTATTTAGAGTTATCTAATAATTGCAGCACTTTTATATTGTATCTATTAATTATTGGGTACTTTTCTAGAGTTATCTAATAATTGCAACATTTTATATTTACATTTTTATATAAGGTTTCGAAGGGAAAACCCCTTTATCTAGACAATGTTTTAGCTTATTATTAAAAGTACTAATCTCTCGCATGATATGTACTATATCTAAAATCGAATTACATGTTTACATACCCGAATACAGAATGCAATTCAATTATTTTCTATTCCCAATAATTACCATACCATTGTACTTTCGTACTTGATAATTATTCAAATGTTTAGTCATTGCTTGTGGCGTGTTTTTTTTTTGTCTTTTGTTGTTATTTTTACGCTCTATCACCGTGTGGGGGCTCTGGTGGCGAAGGACGGGGGGTTACTCAGGTTACTCATCCACACATATAGGTATAAGTATATATATATCCCATTTGCCAGGAACAGAACTCGATCCAGAAACAAAAACACAAACAGAAACAGAACTCTATAACCATAACCACTCTCTCGCACACAGTTGTTCGGCATTATTGTTATTATTCTTAGTATATATATTTACCCCTTGTTTATTTTTGTTTTCTTTTTACTTTTTTACTAGCGATAAGGTCCGGTTGGGCTGTATAATTTATTTCACTGACTTTGAATTTTATCTGAAAATTGCTTATTATATATTTGTAATGAGGCACATGGCTGGCCATATTTTCCAGTGAATCATCTGGGGAAATGGCTCTATATTAGACTAGAAAAGCTGTTTAACTAAAAAATATAACAAGAATTCAGTAAAAGGAAATTTTAAAGTAATAAAAAATATATATTTCAGAGATATATATTCAATTAAACTGAAATTAAGATTGAATTACGTTTCTATAAATTTGAGTTATACAATAAAAAATATTTCAAATATTATTGCTTCCAGGAAATATTTTTTCTGAGAATTAATTTCAATTTAATGCCTTATCTTTTAATATTCCCTGTGTGCATATATTTTTTTTAAATAAATTTTCATAGAAAACTGAATGTCAAAATTGCTTTCTGTAAAATATTCTTTGAAAAAGAAACCTTAAACTCAACTTTTTTCAAACTCCTTTCAAAACCTTATTTAAAAAACCTTATCTTTTAAAATTTCCTGTGAATAAACATTTAAAAACATTTATTTTCCTAGCAAACTTAATATCAAAATTGCTTCAAGTAAATAAATCTTTAAGAAAGAAACCTTAAATGAAACTCAACATTTTTCAAACTCTTTTCAAAACCCTTACCTAAAAACCTCTAGTTTCTAAATACTTTTTTCAAGAAGCAATCGTTTTTTTAATGTTTCTAAATACTTTTTTTTTAAGAAGTATTAGTTTCCTTAAAGTTTTTATAGCCCCTTTTCATATTACATATCGCCTAGCGTTTTTGTATATATATTTTTACAGTACGTTCAGGAACGCCAAGCCATAGAAATAAAGACGAAATCGGGGGGAGCTGGAACTGTGAGCTGGTGGGACTTGGAACTGGGGACTGGGGACTGGGAATGGGAATGGGGGTCATATTATTGGCGGTTCAGGCGAGTTGTGCAATTATTTTTCATATGGCCAAACATATTCCGCGCAGCTCCGTGTTATAGCTATTGTTTTGCACTTTTTTTTTTCTTTATGCCTGGCAATGCACATTTCATTGTTGTGTTGTTTTTTGTGCAGTGTCGTAATGCCAAAAAACAATAACAAAATGCCGAAAAAAAAGAGGGAAAAACAACGAAGTAAATGCCATGCAATAGGAGGAGTATAGAGATATCACATACTAAGTAAGGGAGCGAGCAATGAAGAGGACGTCGTGTCTGTCGACGATGCGATAACTCAGCTTTTGTATGGGAAATTAGAAAATTCCCAAATAATTTCACACATGAGCTGAGCCCTCGGAGCCCTGCCCATCCCTGCCCCGAGCTGTGAGCTCTCTGAGCTGGAGAAGAGATGTATCTCTCTGAGGTAGGGGAGTGATGTGTGATGTGGTTGGTGTGAAGAGCGGCAACGCTGCTCTCAAACACACGGTGACAAAAGGTGCTAAAGAACCGGACGGACGGACGGACGGGCGGACAGACAGACGGAGAGACACACAAAAGATTATCATCAAGGGGCGATTGTGTGGATGTGTTCGTTCGTGAGCAGGAGAAGAAACCGAAGAAAGACAAAGAAGGGGCTCAGAGCAAGAAATCGATTATTATTCAAAAAAAAAAAAAAAAGAAAGAAGAGAAAAAAAGCTGCTTGGAAGAATATGGTTATAATAATGCCAAGAATCGTTTGGAGGAGAAAGAACTATACTCTTGTGATTTACAGAAAGGGAATCAAGTATCTAAGAGGTTGTGCGTCTTCTGAATGGAAAGTGTCTTCTGTTTGCTGTTTGAGATAAATTTATAAATATTAATATTAAGGGAAATGCAGGAATTTTCTTTTTTAATTTATGTAATTTATAAAGAAACTTAAAGGAATATAAAGATATTACTTTCGTTTGAAGATTGCCTTGAAAGTTCTCAAGAATATGTTCTAGTTGGTAATCTTACTAATAAGAATTTTATATGCAATATATAAAAAAAAAAAACATTAAAAAGATGAATAAATTAACACATTTTTAATAAATAGTGCAATATATTTTAAACACAAAATAGATAAAAATTATTGAAACCTGTTTATATTTAAAGGTATGTGTATGAGATGGTTACTTATGCAGGATTTATAATATCATGATATATATTACAGTTCTAAAAAGTTTGTTAATATCATTATATATTAAAGTTCTAAACATTTTAATAATGCAATGATTTATTTCAGTTCTTAAATGTTTAATAATATCATGATATTTTTTAGTTCTTAAAAGTTGTAAATATCATGACATAATCCGGTTCTTAAAAGTTATTATTTAAAATTATATATTGCATATTTTATCATAGATAAATGAAATATTATAAATATATAAGTATTTATTCAAATTGTTATTTAAATAAATGAATTGTATTTTTGTAATATTTGTATTAAAAAATAAAATGAAAATATAAAGTGGTTCTGTAACCAATTTGTAAATTCTACTGCAAGATATATGAAACTGTATATAGAATATAGAATGATGCATCTTTAAATAAATAATAAATCATCCAACTCAGTACTCAGAACTCAGTTAACTTAAGATAAAGAGCCTTAAATATTTATAGGTACTCCAAGGCATCATCTGTTCTTATAGTAGAGTATATAGAGTGCATACTATCCCAACTATGACTAATAATAAATGTATATTTACAAAGTATAGTAAAAAGAGCCACATCTGCGGTTACTCTGGCCATAGCAGAGTATATAAAGAAGGCAAGGAAGGATTGATGATGGCTCTCAGGTAGAGTTTGCTTTATTTTCTTGGTGTTCTGTTACCTGTTTCTTTTTTTTTTTCTTTGGATTTTCATGTTGTAGTTTATGTTGCCGTTTCGGTTTCTGTTTATTGATAACCAGTTGGGACTTTAGAACTGGACACAAACGTGGACCTGGACCTGGACTTGAAATTACGATTATGGTCATGATGATGATGATGATGGGGCTCGGGTGACGTTGTTAACCGGTTTTCCTCTTTTTTTTTTTTTCTTTTACAGCAAAAGAGCCATTATAAAAGGCCCGAGAGGAGATCAGGTGCATACATAATAATAATAACGCTCGGGCCTGAAGCTGCAACAAACTGAAAATTAAGCGACATTGTTGCAGCAATTGTTGTTCAACGTATGGCTTCGACTTAGGAGATACAAAAAAAAAAAACAAGAATTATTAAAACTAAAAAAAAAGGAAGGCAGAACAGAACAGAATAAGATACACAGATACAGATACAGGCAGCGAGCTGCAAAGATACAGATACACAGCATTCATACTAAAGAAACTATGGCTGCAAAGCGACATTCGCACACACATACACGGGCGAAACGCAAAGCGAAAAAAATTTGTGCTGAACGTGCTGCTGCTGCTGCTGGTGAGCTGAGCGAGTGAAAAGCGGCAACGTTGCCTTCGTCGTCGCTTTTTCGTTTGCAATTTCGCATCTAACAGATACAATAATACGCCAAAGCAGAGGCAGAGGCAAAGTCAGCAGCAGCGGCAGCGGCAGCGGCGACGGCGACGGCGGCAGAGAGCCAGCTGTAGACGGTCGTTGCTTGTGCTTGTTTTTTTTTTTTGTTTTTTCATGCACGCACACATCTTGCCTTTTGGTTGTTTTCAATTAGAGTCGAAAAAAGAAACGTGAAAAAGAGGGAACGAAGAAAAAATACAAGCAAGCTTGTGGTTGCTGTTGTTGTAGCTTGCAAATATACCGCACGTTGTGTAAACATCAGTCGCTGTCGCGGTCGGCGTCGCTGCTGCGTTTATGTATGTGTGCGTGTGTGTGTGCAGCTTTTGTGGTCGCTGCTTTTGTAGGTTTTCTTCTTCTTCTTACTCGCCGTCGTCGTCGTCGTTGTCTTGTGCTTCTTCTTCTTTTACAGCAACTGCTTTATTTTTATGCTGGCATTTTTTTTTTGCGGCACTTGAAATTCGCTTACTCGCTCGCTCTGCTGTGAAGCTCTACCTCTCCCTTTCGCTCTCCCAGTGCCTGTGGCTCTCTCCCTCTGTGGCGCTGCTCTCTTTGTCGTTTAATTGCAAATGAGTCATGCACACACATACAGCAGCACACACGCAACTGCTCGAAACGCCACACACACTCACACATGTATAATTCAAAGTCCATGCTTGGTCAGCAAAAAAATAAAGAGGAAAAGAGAACAAAATAGAAAAGAAACAGGAAAAAGAAGAAAGGAAGCTACGTTCGGGAAGCCGACGTTTTTGTATACACTTTTCAGTTGCTATAAAATATTTAAGAAACATTTAATAATATTTAATAATATTTAATGATATTCTGCAAATAATATGGCAAAGAAATAAAAATAAATCGAGTATTTTAAAAACGCGTGTGCAGGAAGCAAGTGCTTAAAGTCCAGCCCCCACTTCAAAACCCGGACAACGCGCTATACTATAAATAAATAAATAGACTCAGTCATCATCTTGAGATACAGCTCATCCTGTATCTCGTTTTTTACCCCCCTCCCCATCTTTGGGGAGTTTCCGCCTTTGGGAACAAAAGATTCCCCTCCTTTAAAATCCCCATAAAAATCTGGGGAGCACAAAAAAAGAAATCTCACTGCAGAGAAGGAGTCTCGAGATCAAAGCGTTGTGGGCCAATTGCCCAAATTTGCTATTTGTCAAGTCGAGAGCCCTTGTCTTAAATTGGGAATTTACTTGGGTTTAAAAGGGAATTTGTTGGATTTTTTTTTGTAGGGAGGAAATAAATTGGCAAAGTTGGAATTACATTAAGCATTCATTTAATTAAGGGAAATAATTATAAAAGAATTTTAAAGGCAATAAAGAGAAGTAGAGAACGTTATAATCTTCATTTTAAATTAAAAGTATTTATTACAAAAATTCCCGTAAGACCCCATTTATAAACTCCTAAAAATTGATTGAATTTCAAAAGTTAGGTTAGGTATAATCCCCACTTTATATTAAAAATACTATTTATAATATAATCTTACCTAAAAACCTATTTAAAAACCACTAAAAAATGAATTTGGATTTCAAAAGTTCGGTTGGGTATAATCTAAATTTTTGTTTTTTATTAAAAATACTATTTATAACATAAATTCCTTTTAAAACCTATTTAGAAACTCCTAAGAATTGATTGAATTTCGAAAGTTAGGTTAGGTACAATCTCCATTTTTGTTTTTATAAAAAATACGATTTATAACATAAATTCTCTTAAAACCCCATTAAAAAACCCTTAAAAATTGATTGAATTTTGAAAGTTGGTTTAAGCAAATATAATTTCCAATTTATTTACCAAAATCCAATCTCCCCAAATTTCGAATTGCATAAAACAAAAACTTTTTAAGCAAATATAACTGGCTGTCTGGGGCTGGCAATTCCAATTTCAAATATTACATATTTAATGGGCGTGGTGCTTTCGTTTGCCTTTCTCCCTCTCGTTATTATACTTTTTGCCATACATTGTATATTTTTCGCTTTACGCAATTTGCATGTTTCATTTCATTTCTCTGTTCTCTCAATGGCTTTTTTTTCCAATTAGCAAAGCAATTAAAAATAATGATTAAAAATGTATTTTACATCAAAAGAGCGATTCCCGCAGACGACAAAACAGCTGACAAGTGAAAAATGCAATACAAAAGGGGAGAAAAGATTATTAAATTGTTACGTGAATTTTTGAATGGGACGTCATATACTATAAAACACTGCTTCGGTGTGTGTGTGTGTATGTACTTTAAACACACAACAATAAAATAAGATACATAAAAGCGAGAATTGAATTAACGACAAGAACAACATCACGCATACGCCCCGTGCGCCAATGATGATAATAAATAAACCGAAACTCACCCACAATTCGGATTCTGATGGGGAGGCACATACTCTTTGGTTGGTTTGTTTTTTTTTTTTCGCCATTGCAATTGCAATAATTGACAATAATTTCAGTAATTATTTCGTAAATTACTTTGATTTTTTGCCCCCTTCCCCACATTCACCCATCATATTATAGATATAGACTTTTATCTCGAAATGACAATGGCTGACAGATGATTCTCCTGCCTTACGGCCAACTTCCGCTGGGATATAAATCAGTTGGCTAATTATTTATAAGCCCCGTGAGCTATAACAATAATAATAATAATAAAAATCCCGCAATTATCGCATTTATTTGTCGGTGTCAGCAAGCACTCGCACCCAGCCAAAAAATTTCCCTCTATTTTATTGATTTCAGAGTCGCATCACGTGCTCATGTATGAGGCACTCCCTGTTAGGTTCTAGAAATTAGAAATTTGATATATAAAATAAATAAAATAGAGAAATATAACAGAAAAATGTATAAAAATTAAATAAAAGAGACTTTAGGTAAGAGAAAATTATTAAAAAGTCTCAAGAAACCGTTTACCTTTGTGGAACTAAGAAAAGGTCTCAAAGAGACCCTTAACCTTTATGGAACTTATTAAGGCTCGTTAGAAAGTTCTCGTTATAAAGTTCTCGGTAGAAGTCTTCCGACTGTAGTTCTTATAATAATAAACTAAAGACATAAAATAAATAAAATAGAGAATTATTATAGAAAAATTTAACTATAAGAGACTTTAGCTTAAGGAAAATTATCATAAAGGTCTCAAGAGACATTTACCTTAATAGAACTTATTATATCTCGTTAGAAAGTTCTCGGTAGAAGTGTTCCAACTGTAGTTCTTCTAGCGCTCCCCTGCTAATTGTTTTCGATTAGTTTTGTGAGAGGGCGTTGCGACCCGCATGACTGACTTGGCTTGGTTCGGTTCGGTTCGGTTCGGTTAGGTTTCCTTCCTTCGGTTCTTTGGCCAATGAGAGGGCCGTCTTTCATTGCATTTCAAGCGAATTGAGGCGGCGGGAGGTCATTGCTCCCCCTCAGTCTTTCTTACTATACGTTGGGCCCCGCCAGCTCTCGGATAGATAGATAACTCCATCTGCAGTCAAAAAAACACAAAAAGAGAGGAAAAAAGCACACGTCACGCGACTGACACCAGCTCAACCTGCGAAATGCCAAAATATTTTGCACTTGTTAGGCAATCCGTGCCAGACTTTTGGGAGTGAGGGTATTGGTGGAAATGGAAATGGACTCGGCTGTGGATGTGGCTGTGGATGTGGAGATTGCGACTGCCACACAAGTCCGAGTCTGTCCGCTCTTGATGGGCGTTTCAAAATGAATTTTCTAGTTTATATTTCTCGTTTCTAGCGCAACAGCCATTTATTTTGTAATATTATTTCTTATTTTTTGTAGTTTAACTATTTCTTTCTTTATATAATTACATAATATGTATGCTTAAAATATCCAAAATTTACCTTAAATATTCGTTATTTACCTTAAAAGACTCAATTATTAAGGACTTCCATCTCTAATAGGTTCTATCGATAGAATCCCTTTGCTTTTTCCATCTCTAATATGTTCTGTGTTCTTTTTTTCCCTTCTTAAATATCATTAATGTTTTATTTCTTCCTCGGAACTATCCTTTGGCATCCATAATTTCGTTTTTCCATCTCTAATAGGTACAATCGATAGAATCCCTTTGTTCTTTCCATCTCTAATTTAGAGGTGTATCTTTTGGGGTTGACTTTGTTCTGCTTTTCTTGGTAAATATCGCTTATTTTCTTTGCTTTTTTTTGTGCCCTCAGACCAAAGTTCAATTGCATTTTCAATGCGCTGTTAAAAGAACACACATGTGTGTCTCATTGAAGCGGCTTTCGCTTTCATGCTCAGCCCTCTAAATATATATCCAACCGACAGTTTGTCGTTATATATGTATATGTATATATATCTTTCTGTCCGTCTGGGGGCTAGAACAAAGAAGAAGCCAGGCTACTGGCGGAGATAATAATAATAGCAGAAATTGTCCAGCGAAAGGCGAGAGAAGAGATACACCAAGCCATATGAATATGAATGCGAAATTGAGGCTCTGGCTCTGCGGCTTCCTGCAGTGTGTAAACTTTGGCGTGCTGCGATGACAAAGACAAAGCTCTTTCTACATTCAACATTCTGTTTTCCATTTTCTATTTTTCTTTTTTGTTTTTTTTTTTATACTTTTGTTGCCTCGCGCATTTAGCGGTCTTTGGACCTTGAGCCTCGCCGTCTGGCTTTGTTGTGCAAATGCTAAAAAGAGGGAACAACAATTCCGGACTTGTTCTGCCTGCCCAGGATGCAGTCGTAGAACCCTTTTATTTTTATTCCTTTTCCTTTATTTTTTTTCCTGCCCCTGATTATTGTGCAGCGCCATAGAACAAATAACTTTGACATTCAAAATATGCCCAGCGGAAATCCGCGCAGGGGGAAATTATGAGCAGGAGAAAAGTGTAGTGGCAACTACAGAGGGAAGAGGGCGGGAAATGGGAACAGCCAGACAGGCAGCTGTGCATTATACTCGAATGCAAATATGCCAGCACCGGCGAAATACATTTTCCCTCTTCTGTTTTTTTGTTATTTATTTCTTGTTGTATTTTTCTGGAACTGAATTCAATGAATGAAACGGTTTGTTTGCTGCGCCTCTCGCTCGCTCGCTCGCTCGCGCTCTTGAAGATACATATACTTGCAACCCCTTTTCTGGGCCTTCACCGTTTGATTTATGTTAAGTTATGCAGATCCCATTTCGTAGCATTAAATTTCACATTTGATTTTTTTTTTTTTTTTGTTTTGTTAATTGTTAGCAGGCACGGCCTGACTTCTAGCTTCTACTCGGAGTGCAACAGATGTATATCTAGAATCTCAGATGGACGAGTCGAAAACAGCGGAAAAACTGACCCCAAAAGCTGCAGTCAAATGTCAGTTTTATCTGCGGTGGTTGGAATATGTAGAAGCTATGCAGAAACATACTCTAAAAGTATCTAGAGGCGGTAAAGGAACTTTAAGATACTCTTAAATAAGTTAAAAAATGAATAAAATGAACAAAAATGAACAAAATGAACAAAATGAACAAATTGAACAAAATGAACAAAGTGAACAAAATAACAAAATAACAAAATGAACAAAATGAACAAAATGAACAAAATGAACAAATTGAACATATTGAACATATTGAACAAAATGAACAAAGTGAACAAAATAACAAAATGAATTATGATACAATAAATGTATATATTATATTTATAATATTATGATATTATAATTATTATAACAGTTATTTAAATAGAAAGTAAAAAACAGATATAATAAAAATACATCATTTTATAAGGTAAATAATTCTAAGGCAGAAATTAATGCTTATAAAATGAAAGCTAATATCAAAATAAATAAAACTCCTCTTCCATTTATCCCCACTTTCTTACCAACTAAAGACCATATGGCATCTGTGTTATATAGGTGCCGGATCTACCCCGATAGGCACAGGGACTAAGGGCATTCTATATAATGGCTTCTGCTAAACCCGTTACACGTCATTTCACTCAACTTCAAGCGACTGTGACGGGACTGAGAACGACCGATTTAGACACCCGGAAATTGTCGTCTTCGCTTTAGCTTCAGTCAGACCGCCAAAGTCCCCCTCCGATACCCCTATATATCTATATATATATATATATACACCGATGTGTGTGCTGTTGATTTGTTTGTTTGCTTGCTTTTTTGCATATTTTACGCCATGCACATTGAAATACAATTTTCATATTTGTATCTATTTTACGGCTGTCTAGACACCGAGACCCGCAATAAACACCCACAGCTCTTTTTGCAACCTCAACCCTCTATCGGATCACCTCTCTATAACTCGAATTGCTAAATGTATATACACATATGTATTTGTATATTCGAATTAATTCCTACATAGATACAATCGTGAAATTGCTTTTAAATTGCCAGCTATTTCGTGATTAATGTTCGACAAACTGTTCAAAATAAAAATTGTATAATTTGACAGATATTTGTCAAGATGATTGAATTTCTCTAAATTATTATTTCTGTGCCACTTGTCTCGTCTGTCTGTCGAGTCGAGTTAATTCCGCGCTGAATTCTGATGAGTTCTGATGTACGAAACGCGTAGCAATTATCGGTTATCGAATCGATCAATGGATGTGCCATATTTGGTTGTCGAAACACTAAAGATGTGACAAAAGTATCGACGGGAGCCATATACGAGACTTTGTAATGGTTTATGGCGAAAGCATTGGATTAATGGGTGATAATTATAAGACGGGATTTGAGGGTATTATGTAATAATAATGGGAAATGTTGCAGAGAAAAAATTGTATACAAAGTCAAAATTATTATTAATATATTTTTATTATTTCGGAATTCGTACTGAGGAATTTTTAGGTATCATACTATTAATAAAAACATTCTTTTAATTATTATTATATTTGTTTTGAATTTAAATACAAAATATGTCATCAGCACAACAAGTATCATAAATAAGCATAAATAATTTACTATCCATATTAAATTAAAAAATAATGGTGAAATTTATATCAATTAATGAAATCTCTTGTCTCCATATTAACTTACAATTTCAATTAAATTAAATTATTTTTATTACCTTTTTTATGATTTTCATTAATTAATGTTAAGCCACAAAGTATTTTGCAAAGCAGTAAAATCGCTTCGCATTTTTCCTTCTTCCTGAAAATGTCGCAGATTTATGGTTATGAGGCAGAGGCTTCTTTATGTATTCCCCTTCATATCTGTATATATATTTTTTGTACAAATTTTCGGCTTGCGGGATTTTGTTCGTTTTAATCCGAGTGGCACTTAATCGTTTGGTATAATCAGCGAAAACCATAAAGCTGCCACAACACAGGCACATCCATCAATGGTTAAAGATGCGGGCGGCTGGCAGAAGTGTATCCATCAGATACGGGGATACAAAGTACACGGAGAGAAAGGTAATAAGAAGTTTAGAGTAAAAAGAACATAAATGTAAGGATTTAATTTTTATACTTAAATATTTAGTTTAAGAAATATTTAAAAGCAAAGAATAATAAGTATTTAATAGAGAATTTCTAGAATATTTAGACTTTTCTGCCTGTATGCCTCTACATCTAAGATTTTCAAGTCGTCTGAATTCTCACACTCGCCCCCAAGCTCCGGCTTAAAGTTTCTCCTTCAAAAATACCTACGAAAAAAATGTACAAAAAGTACAAAAAAAAGAAGGCGAAGAATGCACCCACACAGCGAGTAAAGAACGAAGAACACCCACTCCAGAGAGCTAGAGCTAGAGCTTCGGCTGTTGAAGTGCAGTGAAACTCGTTTGGATGTTGCACTAGTTGCAACTAGTTTTCATTATTATTATTGCTATTTTGCTGTTGCAGCCGCGCGCAGCTGGCGTATCTTTGTATCTGTATCTCGGGGGCTCTGAAGAATGAGCTCAGCTTTGAGTCTCTCTAGTCTGCAGTCTTTGGGTTCGTGAACTGTCAACGTTTTCTGCGATTTCTGCGGGGTTTTATTTTCTGTTCCCAGCTTTAGCTCTCGAGATACTCGGCTCTTTGGAGATCTTTTGCCCGTGTTTTCCTCGTTTTTCTTCTGCTCTTTAAGTGCAGCTGTCAGTCAGTCAAAGTGGCTGTGCAACTGCCTCTAAATGTCTCCACATTGTCGTCGTCGTCGTCGTCGTGGTTTCTGCTTGGTGGTTGTGCTGCAAATGAGGTCGCTTAATTGTTTTTCAGCTCTCTCTCTCTCCCTGTGTCTCACCATGGCGTATACTTAATAACACATGATATATCCCTTATCCCTCATGGTTTATTAGTTCATCCTGCCTCCTCCTGTGCCTCTTGTGTAACATGATATTTTTCTTTTGCAAATGTGACCAACCTTGCCCTTTTTTTTGCCTTCTCTCTTTGCTGCTTTCTTGCGGTTTGCCTTCGCTTGAAAGGCTTGCCCTTAACTCGTCTTGTTTATATAGTATTTGTGCGATATATATATATAGCCTCGTATCGCGTATCTTTACATAATATATGAACCAAGGAGACAATGCTTAGCCATTGAAAAGAAGCAAAAACAGCAGCCGGCAGACAAGACAGAAATACAGGGAGGTTGAGCCCTAGGTCTCCTTCAAGTATTTTTGTCAAATGTTGCGTGAAGATAGCACCGGCAATCCTTCGTGGCTGCCATAATTCAAGAACTGAACAAAAGGGCTTTTGTTATTCGTAGATTTCTTCTTTTTTCGCATTTTGCCACAAAAGGCAACTTGAATAAAAGCTAATTGAATTCACCAGAATAATAATTTCCATGCGACAAGGACACCTTTTAAAGAATACGAAGGTAGCCTTGTTTGAGAAGAGAGTACTTGTTCTTGGGTATGACAGGGAGTTTAAATGAATTGATAAAGATGTTGGTTTATGTAAACATTTTTGAGCTACAAAACGAGCTTCATTCTGACTAGGAAAGGTGGAATGCATCGATATATCAATAATTTATCTTTAATTTATCGATATTTGACGATAAAGTCTATATTTAAACCGATATTTTATAGTTTTTGTTTGTTTTTAAAAAAAAATATGTGGGTTAAATGAGTAGAATGTTTGTATATCGGAATAATATAATCGAGAAAGGACTGAAATAAATAAATATCGATATGTTAACGTAAAATGCTTCTTTTTTTTAAGTAAAATTTCGATATGTCATATTTTGCGGTATTTTCGAAATGAATTTAGTCGATATTTTTGACTTAATCAATTTTATAATAATTAAATTATACGTTTAAGGATTTTTTCTATATTTCTTAGTTTTACATATAGGATTTTCGTATCTTCTTGACTTTTCTATTATTACATATATTTTACTGATTTATTCAAGTAATCTAACCTTTTCTTTCTCTCTTTTTTCTTGCAGGTATGTGTCGTAATGCTGCCAAAAATAATTTACATGAATTATTACAATTGGTAAATATGAGAGAACAGATTTCAAATCTGTGTACGTACTTATTGTGGTTATATTTGTGTGTGAGCCAGTTTTTCATGGGCCAAATGAATTTTTCAATAATTTTCTTGCTCGTTTCGTGAGCCTTAACTCTTCTTGCCTCCCTAAGCTCCTCGAAACCAAAACGCATTTGTTGATTTTCAAAAAAAAGAGAACAGAGAAAAAAAAAATTGCCAAAATGCAGTCAAGGAGGGAAATATGCTTTTCAAATTTTGTTTATGACTTGGTTTTTATACATTTATTTTTATTTTTGTTCATTTTTGTTTGAATACTTTTGGCTCGCATTTTTATGATCGATGCCAAAAAGGGATTTTAAAGCTTTTTTCTTTTAATTTTTCTTTTGAAAAGATACATTAATGTGTGGCATGTTATGGTCTTAAATGGGATTATAAATAGCAGATATGTATGTTTGCTGTATATCTTGAAACTAACTAATTGAAATGGCAAGTTTTGAGTGCCACAAAAATATATCTTTGAAGAAAATGTTGAAGAAACTAGTTTAGATATTAAAAGGAAAGTTTACAATAATCACCTGATATATTTCGTTTATTTTTCCTATTCTATCTTCCAGCTAAACATTTAGCTTTTGTCTTAGGTTCGAACCTTGTGCAAATAGTGTATCTGTGGCATTTATGTGTTTATTTTGGCTAATACCACCGTCTATAGATAAGATCTTTTGGTTGATTTTCGGCCTGATCGAGAGGTTCCCTTACAGACACACATATGTACATATATATAGAAGCCAAATGGTTCAATTATTCAAATACTCATTAACCCAAATTGTTGGAGGTATGGTTTTGCTGTTGCCTCCCCGATTTTCCTTCCTATATTTCCACCCCAAAATTTTTGCTCCATGCCGTGCCATGTGCGCATCTAAAATGATTTTATTGATTCACTGGGCCTTGTCTATATAAAATCAGGGTTCCATATACACACACATGTGTGTGTAAGCATTATATGGATTTTCTTTTGGGGGCATTGGTGTCTGTGATTATACGCCGTATATGCATTAATTTCCATACGATACAATGAATCCTATTCCAGTATTTTGTTGCTCTTTTTTCGATTTTTCACAGCCGTTTTTGTTTTGATATATTTTAGCGATTTCTCTTTGACGTCAATTGCTGAATGGATTTTGAGGCTGTATAATTCGTTTGTTATGGGTTTTCGTTTGGGTTTATTGATTGGGCAGAGAGAGGGGCCAAGGAATGCACAGTTGATGCCATTAAATGAGTTATATTTTGGAGAAATATTTAATCCATAAATACGAAAAAATTTCTTAAAATTATTAGGGTTTCTTTTGGTGTTTAATTAATGTGTTAAATATTGGGTATTTTATATCCTTAATATGGTTTATTTTCCTTGAAAATTTTTAAAAAGAAAATGTTTAATAATTAGAGAAGTTTTCCCATCAAAGTTCTAATTAGAAATATTTAAAATGTAAAGAAAAAAGGTCTTGAACAATCTTAAATGCTTTCTTTATGTAATTCTTATTTCTCAATTTTTATAAAAAATCGCTTTATATAGTTTTATAGATATTAATTTATTTAAAAGGTATATTCACCTGCGACTTGACCTTCCTCATAATATATTTTTTGACTCACTCTTAATCATAATTCGCACCCTGCCACCAGACATATGGCAGAAATCGAAAAAAAGTCGCATGTGCTCTATGGGGTTTATCAACATTTTTGATACTATATATTAGAACCGTTCCCTTCTAAATATTTTCTAGGCCTTTTAGCCTGTTATCTCTCACTCTGCTGCCATTGTTCCTGTCTAATTGCTGAGTTAACTTATCTCGACTTGGCCCGTACGTTGGCTCATAGCTCGTAAATTGTCTGCCCACCGAGAACAATATACCAAATACCAAATACAAAATACAATGTGTGTGCTATGTGTGCCATTCTGATAAAGGGGAAAAAAATCTAGCCACGATAAGCATTCTTTGATAGCAGCTCCAGTATTATGACTAAGTGATACGTTTCACTGTGTGATAAATAATATCATTTCTCTCTTTCTATCTCTCTAGGCCTGAAAGGGAACATTTTGGGATTTTTATTACTGTTGTTGGTGATATTGGTGTTTTTGTTGTTGATATTTTTTGTTGTTGTGTATTTAATTCACCACAGGTGTTGAGTGGGCCGAATGTGAGCCGATTGTCGTTGAGAGCTTAAGTTTATCTTATCTTTGAGCCAGAGGGGACCACAACAAAAGCATTCCAAATTGAACCATTTTTCCCCCGTTTTTCCCGTTTGCTATCTGAAACTACTTACTTACTCCCACAACTGGGGAAACATGTGCACATTTTGATAGATTACGGCGTTAAATGCGTTCGTTTTTTTATTTGTCGTGACTTATATACAAATACAGTGCTTACAGTGCGTTTCAAAAGGAGAAATGGTATAACGTTAGGTTATTATATAAAAAAAACCCTAAAACATAAGGGTTTGTAAAAAAAGTAACTGAAGAATTAAATATTTAAAATAAAGTGAGTATATTTTCCTAAAAGGATTTTTACTCTTGGTTGTACTTTAAAATTCCCAAGTACGAATTCAGCGACAAGAAAGTAACTGATAAAAAATACACTAAAATGTTCTAAGCTAAACTTTTGGGGTGTGAAAATAAAAAGGTGTAAACGTCTTAGTTGTGTTGCATAAAATATTTATGTGAATTTTGTATAAAAGGATTCGTTCTATTGATTTTACATTGTAATTCCCAAGTACAAATTCAGCCACAAGTAGGACTACATAATATTGAGATTCCTGAGTGAGAAAAATGGGTACTGATAAGGTTTCTTGGTTGGAAACTGAGACTTTTGCAAGATCTTACATTTAAAAAAAATATAAGAAAAAAGTTCTTAGATCCTGAGGAAATATCTAACCTATTTTTATATTTTTACAAAAAATCTCCTCTCTTCTTCCATTTTATTGACTGAAACGCACTTTATACTCAAGCTCGTAAAAGCCTACGTGTATATTTGAGGTCTGCATATACATTAAAGTTGATGAATAAATGCGTTTCCCCTGCGACGATTAGATAAGGCAAAACGGCTGATAAGGAAAATTGGACATGTGAGTAACGTTGCCTCATACGAAAGTCCAGAAAAAATAGCGAGGGAGAAATAGGGGGAAAATACTGCGGAATGTTTGCAAAGGCAAATATTTAAATGCTGCGCAATGGAAAAAAAAAAAGAACAAGGAAACCAAGAAAATTTGACAAAATAATAAAAAGATACAAAGAACCCGTTTTTAGAGAGTAATAATTATATTATATTACGACCACTCGTTAACTTTGTCTTGCAAAATTCTTTAGTTTATTGGTTCAGCGATTGATAAGCTCTGAAGGAAACTTTGTCAAGGTTGTACGGTGACCTTCAAGTGTGAACTGATTAGTAAAATAAATTAACCGAGTCAAAGAACAGCACATACTTTTTCTATTGTTTTGGAAAATAAATGTATAAAAGTTTAAATAAAACAAAAGGTTTGAAAATGAATAGTTATTTCAATGTTTAGATACTCATTCTTTTTAGGGAATGTTTATAAGACTTTCGTTTTGAATTTGAGAATATATGTAAAAGTCTAAATAATAGAAGAGGCTTGAAAATTAATATTTATTTCAATTGTTTAGCTCTAAAGCTGCTCTTTTTTTATAGGTTCTTTTTTTAAGCCTTTCATTTTGAATTTGGAGATATAGCTAACAGTTAAAGTAGCTTTTAGTTCCCAGTGAAAGCAAACTTAACCCCTGAGATACTCATTGGTTATAGTCTAGTGATTGCCTCAATTAATCTTTTTTAGCTTTCGGGGATTTTTACATTTCGTTTTTTTATTTTTTTTTGTGGTTCTTTGCCTTTTTGTTTGTTCATTATATATTTTGTTGTCCATTCTATTTCGGGTTCTGTCTTATGTTATTTGTTTATTTTTTTTTACCTTTTTTTCTTGGGGTTCTAAGTCGTGCCTAGCACCGGATTTTATATTGTTAATTTGCTGCCCAGCGAAATTATAAATGTAAATAAATAATTTCACAAATTTGAATATAATTTGCCATTAAATAAAGCAAATAAATCAATTTAAGAGTTTTAATTAGTTAAAGGGAAATATTGAAACAAGAACTTGAAGAGCTAGAAGTATTTAAGTTTTTGCAGAATTTGTTTTTCCTTTTTGGCGCTTTTCCTTTTCTAGACTGCTGCTCATAAAAGGCTCATTCAGCATGGCCATATATATACAAATTATAATGGCCATATAAATATATGTATATATAAACTATATATAGTATATGATCCGCACATACAAGCCTCTGACTCTCTGTTGGCGATGAACAAACACATGACAAAGCAAATGCTGAACGCTTTTGAGCCGAGTTCTTTGGCTATGCTAACCATACAAAGCCTTGTATATATATATTCCCATTTATATATATATATAAATATATATATATATTTCTACAGATTCATATATATATTTGGAGGAGCCACAAAAGACCAAGGCAAACACACAAGCGGAAAGAATGACAGAAGAACAGACAGAGGAAATCTCCATATAAACAGCAGACCCCCACAGTATATGCCATATATATATATATATATATATATTTGTATATATATCCAGCCAGCTCTCTGCCTCCAATAACAACAATAACAAATGTACCTGTTGTGCGTTGAGAAAAGGCAAAAGAAACAACAACAACAACACACAGACAGAAGAAAAAAAAGACGAAGAAATATAAAGAAACGACGGAGCAGTCAGCTAAAATGTTATTCAAGTTACCTTTGAGTCTCGAAACCGGTTGGCGGCTCACTCACAGCACGTAGGTGGTGCCAACTCACTGTGCGACGAGCGAGTAAAAGAGAAAAAATAATAATACTGCAGAAAAAATAAAATAAAAATAAGAAACAAAATGCGTTCATTCGTCTGGCCGAGATGCTGCTATGGGTTTTAAACGAAAAATAAAGCATATTAGTCGAGCGAAAAAATTAGAATAAAATTTTAAATGCTTATGAGATATTTTGCGGTTTTTATAACGAAAGGTTTTACCTATTTTTTAGGGTTTGTTTAAGTACAGAGTTAGCCAGAAGTGAGTCAGCTTTGTTTACTGACATGAAAAATACAAAATAATTAGTTTAGAAATCAGAAAGAAAATATATAAGACACTAATTGTTAGATATTTAATTATTGTGAGGGCATCTACATCTTTAAATAAAGTTTTTACAAATTATAAAACAAGGTTTTCATAATATTAAAAAGATGCTTTTTAAAAAAATCAAAAATTAAATATTTAAAAAATTGCTTTTGAGAGAAAAATATGATTTTAAAAGAATACAATCTCAATAAATATTTAATACAGCATTTTTTAGTAATTTTAATTACAGGAAATGGATCTAAAATGATTATAAATTACGTCTTATATTTCAAGATGCTTAATGAATGTATAAATAGTGACAGTTTTCTCCCTTCAAATACGTTAAAATCTTAAATTATAAAATAAAGCCTGAAAGAAACCCTTGTTTGAATTTTAATCTCTAAAAACCCGGCTACTGTATCTAATTAGATATTTTTTAATCCTTATCAAAAACAAAGAAAAGTCTTTACTCTTAACTAATTCCACATTTATGGTTATAGTTTTCTTTAATCTAAGAAGCTATTTTCCCATGATCCTACTCATTAGATGCACATTTAAAAAAAACCCGATTTTTCGAGATGCACAACAACCCCAAAAGCACAAAAAAATTAACATATAAACTAGATTTCTGGTTCTCCACTTAAAACTATAAACACTTTAGTCTTTGATCTCCGGAAAAGGGGTATCAACTGAGTTATGTTTTTGTTTTCGCCTTGCCAGAGCGTAGAGTAGCTCTTCGTCGTCTGGCGATGTAAACCAGTTTAAAGCTTAAGTGGCGACATTTTATGTTGTTTGTGTTTCTCAGGCACATGAGCCATGCATAAGTCATTAAAGTGTGTGTTTTTCATGATCTTCTGGCTTAAGGAATTGTTTTCGGCACATAGACACTCTTTCAATAGTTATTGTTTTTGTTTACTGAAGGAGGTACGCTCCATGAGATGATGCGTCTCGAAAATCGCGTAACCTTGAAATTGTTTATGATTTTTGGGCCACTCGAAAAAGAGAGAAAAAGATGCGGAGAGAAGCAACGAGATTCCCCGTATATTTCCTTATCCCTGCAGACGACTTATCTCGATGGTCTCTTGGTTTTATTTTTTGAATTTTTTGTTCCAAGGCTTTTCTACCTACCTTTCGAGTGGTTTGTGGCAAGGAGGATGCTGCATAATTTATGCCTTTTTCCCCTCTGCCTGATCCACTTAGTTGCTGATCATTGAGAGGATGTGCTGCTGGAGCGACCCTTTTATGGCAGATAGCCACTTGAAATGAGCCAAAAAACACTTAAGAATTCTTCCCTTCCTCTCATCAAAATTTAATTGTCTGGCTATGAGTTTAATTTTTCCCTCTATAAAATTTCAAGTTTAAATGCCAGATTAATTTCAATTTGTTTAATTTTATCGGTTTTTGGAGTTATTTAAGGGAAAATTATTATGGAGAGTCTAATTTAAGAGGGGAATAAGTCTTAAAAATGATTTTATTTGCTTTTAGATGAAGTTTTCTTAAAAGAACAATTTTTAAAAAGTTATTTTATCTCTCCAAAACCTTCTTTTTATCAGAGTATCATTTAAGAAGGGAATATGTATGCTTTCTATAAGTTTAAGCTCTTAAAAATGAATTTATTTGGTTTTAGAATAAATTTTCCTGTAAGAATATTTTTAAAAACAGTCACTTTTTTTTCTCAGAACCCTATTTTTTATATTTCAAGTTGCTTAATTAATTTCTGGATCTTCATTTTCAACTCATAAAAATGTACCCTTCACATATTTTTCCTTCATCAAACTTAATTGCTCAGCAAAGGCAAAGAAAGAGAGATCCGGATCTCTCGTAGACACACGAGATCCAAGATCCAGAAACAGAAACATAAACAGAGTCTGAGACTGGGGCTGGAGTGGGTTGCCATTAAGCATTGTCCCACTCTTTGGACAGATTTCGGATCGCGTGTTCTTGGACTGTCATTTCATGAGCTGGCCACCTGCTGCACTGATTGCATTTTCAAGGAGTTGGAACCGGTTGCTACTCCAACCTCCTCCTTCTCTGAGTAATACTGGCCACAACTGGTGACTTATTCAATTTATTTATTCTCTCTCTGTCTCTCTCTCTCTTTCTTGGAAAAAAAAGAGGAAAAATTAAGCAAAAGGTTGCTTGGAGTGTGTGTATGTAGTGTGTGCTTCCTCCATTCATTTCATTTCGCTTCTCACATAAATCTTTGCCGGCCAAATCATTTGCCAATTCCTGTCTTGGCCAACTGTTTTACAGCAGGTTTCCCTTCTGCTTCCTCCCCCCTCTAGCCTGATGATGGATGCTGAGGTGGCCGCTGATGAGGTCATTTTCGTTGGCAGGATCTGGTTGCGTGGCCGGGAATTGATGGTTCAATTTTGGGTTGAGTGGAGTAAGTGTTTTTTTTTGCGGAACGCATTTATTTTACTCTCATGTTTTACTTGGGTTGAATTTAAAGGTTTCAGTTTGGTTGGGTTTTTTGGTAAAAAATTTTTGTTTGAATTCTAATATAGAATATTTTGATTTCAAATATCAACATTATCAAATGTTTCCCTAGAAAATTTAAACAACATTAAATATTTTGCTTCAAAATTTTAACAACATCTAATATTACGTCGCAAAATATCAAAAATATCCAATATTCATCTTAAAAATATCAACAACATCGAATATTCATCTCAAAAATATAAACAACGTCAATATTTTTGCTACAAAATATCAACAATATCAAATATTTCCCTAAAAAATTTCAACAACATTATTGGTATTGTCAGAAACCAGGCAGAAAAATTTCCCTGACTTGAGAGTCTACTCCTTGGGCACCCCTGTTTTAAGGCCTGTGCCACCATTGTCAGGTTCAGTGACTTGTGCTGATCACTGTGATCCGAGGGACCGACGACTGACGACAAACCCTATGCAATTTTGGATGAATCGAAATTGCAGTTGCTGCAAAACGTCGCAGTAATTGCCACCTTGTATCTGCATTCAGATTCAGATCTGCCTCTGTAGCTTTCTCCCATGCTGCTGTGAGTGTATATGTGTGGGGATGCGGCTGCCACCACGCCCCCTTTACGCCAGTATCGCCTCGATAGACAAGCGTGCCACCAAAATGCGGCGATGGCATCGGGTGCAACGCACTCGATGTGTTGCAAATATTTTATTTGCACACTAATAACAATCAGAGAGCAATAATCATCATTGTGGCATTAAAAACAAATTGTTATGACGGCAATGATGATGATGATGTTGCTGCCTCTTAATGTGGTGTTTTGAGCATTGAACTAATTGTTCGCTCAACCAAAATTTCAATAACAATCAAATGGGGGAAAAAAGAGAACCACAAAAAGCAAAGCCAGTCTTTGATTGAAAGATAAAAACGGCGGCCAGTTCTGTTAGATTTTATAAAGACTGATATAGAAACTTTAATTAATTTTGTATTAATTTTTTACAAGAAAAGCTGTCGATGTTTTATGGTTATTACAGCCATTAAAAGAAGCTATAAGCTTGTTAGCATTTTTTTTCCTCCTCTGATTAATGATGTTCACTTATAATCGTTTTAAATGCAATTGAGTTTAAAGCAGAGAGGTTGGGTTTAATTAAGAAGAGGAAGGTGCTTTAATGATATAGAAAACTAGTTTTTAAATGGATTTTAAATAGAAGCAATTTCTGGGAAATTAATAAGACTATAAAGAGATTTAAATTGAACTTTAAAGTCATTCAAAACTTGATTGGTTAGTTATATGTGTTATTTATTAAAAAAAATTCTATGAACTTTAAGTTATATAAAACAGCTTTTCAAATATGCTTTCTTTATTTTCAATAGAAAATCTAACTATGAACAATTTTTCCATTAAGTTTTCTTTAGTTTTTTTCCCCTTCAAGTTTATTAACTATCAATAGAAGAACCCTTTTGCAATAGTTTTAATATGCAAATTGACAAAGGCCCTTAGCCTTTGCTGAAAGAACAATGTAAATTGCTTTCTCAAGTGTCCCCACGCATCCTTCAAGCAAAGTGCCTCAATCCCTTTTTTTTTCTCCTTTTTCCTCGAGGCAATTTCCATAATTAAATGCATTTCTGAGCCCATCTAGCCGTAACCACCTCGTGTTTTTCCCTTCCTCCCTGATTTTCCTGCTTCTCTTTTCCAATTTTATCTATGAAACTAATCTGTGCAACATTTTTATGTTAATTTCTGGGGGAAACATGGGTCCCTCAGAAGTGCAAGATTATTTTCTATATATATACATATTCCTAAACAAAGAAGTCAATAATTGAGGAAGTCATTGGATGGAAGGGAAGTGGGCATGAAAAATTGGTTTATCAATCAATTATATGTTTCCACATAATACCAAAAATGAAAAATCATTCATTGTTTGTCTGCTGCTGCTGTTTGTTGGATACTTTTGAAGTTTATTTTTTTTTTTTTGGGGGCGTTGTCTTTTGTTATAAGTTTTTTTTTTTTGTTCGTAACGGAAAGCTTTGACAACAAAGGAGGAACAACAATAACAACTAGGTAAACAACAAAAGTCAACAGCAAATCAAATGTGGAATGCATAATTAAACATGATTGCATTTGGTGGGTCTCGTTTTGTTGTGGCGGCAACGGCGGCAGCTCAAAAATTGCTGCAAACAAGAACAGCAGCAGCAGCAGCAGCAGCAACTGCAATAGCAATAACTGCAACGAAAATTGCAGCCACGAAAAGCTGTTGCCGGCTTCTTTTTAGTTTTTTATTTTGTTCAGTTTGTGGGGCCAACAAACCCAAACTAGAACGTGGGTGTTGGAATTGAACACTAAACCCAATTTCACCAATACACTGCACACACATACATGCATATGTACGTCTAGAAAACACACAAGAAAAACGAACATGCATACACTGAGAAAATGGGGAATTGGGAAAAAATAAAAACTAAATAAAAATAGTAATGAAAAATAATTAAAAGTAATATTTTATTACAAATAGTAATTAATTAAAAATATCGATAAATTGTCAACAAGAAAATAATAAAAATTTTTTTGTGGTTTAAAATAATATTTTAATTAAATTATTTGCTCTAATTTCACACCATATTTACTTAACGAAATATAATAGTTTTTTAAATAAATTCTTACACTAAATTTTTTTAAAATCTCATAGAAAGAAATATGTTGAAACTTGAGTGTAAACCTGCGGAATACCTTTTCTCTGCGTGCAAGTTAAGGTTGTAGGTTTTACTTGTGGTTGTTAACTGCACGCGACTTCGCTCACATTTACAACAACACACTCTTGAAGGAACACACACGCGTAAAAGTTGCATAAGCAAACGCCAAAACCAAAAGATTAACCGATAAAATAAAGTCTTAGTCTGACTATATTACAAAGAACTTGGATATGCCCTCTTAGAGAATCAAATTAAAAATATAAAATTAAAAAAAAAAAAAAAAAAAATACATTCAAACTAAACGAAATCAAACAACATAATAAAAAAAATATATATGAAAATATATTAATAGAAAATAAAATAAATAAATATAAAATATATAAAATATAAATGTACCTTAAAAGTATGTATTTAGAAAATATTATTGCCTTTTCATTATTTTTCTAAAATATGAAAATTTAGTTTTTGTTTTCCTGTAAAAAAATGTTTACAACTGTGTAAACTTAGCGACAGTCTCCGCCAATTGTATGTTCATGTACAAGCGTGCTCCTGTTTTTTTTTGGTTTCTCTCCTCCTCTCTGGCGGCCTTCTGCGAGTTTCTCTCGTTGTGCCAAAATAAACCGTAATTTTGTCAACGGCAACTGCAATGGCAGCGCCAAACGGTAAAGTTGTCGCAGAAAAAAAAAACAAACTAACAAAAAACCATGCAGGAAAAAAACGAATAAACGCTTTAGCCAGGCCTTGCAGGTGGGCGTTAGCTGAGCATTTCGTGCCAGGGGCGTAACCATAAAAAAATAAAATCCACGAAAAAAAAAGAGTTCAACGTAACTGAAGAAAATATATGCGCATAGTTGAGAATTTAACTATTTTTTTGTGGGACTTTACATGAGGCTCTGTGAGTTGGAAATTGCATGCAAAGGCAGTTAAAAGGAGCAGCGTCGAGGAGTTGTTAGAAAAAAATGCAAATTTACTTGAGGATAATTTATGCAGAATTTAAAGAGATGTAACTGCAAATAAAAATATAGTTAAGGTAGGAATTTTGCATCCGTTTGGGGTTAAGTAAAAAGCTTTAAAAATATAGGTTTATATTTTATGATTAAATAAAATAGAGAACTATATAATTACATATGTAAAATTTAACTTTAAATTTTTTTATTTTTTACTATCTTTTTCAAAGTAATAACTAAATAAATATATATATACTTCTAAACTATATTTTATTAGACAAAAATTTATATATTTTCTTAACTTCTTACCTAATTTTAAAAATATAATTTCAAACCAACGGAAAGATACTTTCTTTCACCGAAAAGAAGTGAAATTTGCAGTCAAACAAAAGGTTAGGTGTCTATAAAAATTACCACAAAAATAAAAGCCAAAACTCCAAAAAAAAAGATTGGCAAATAGTTTTTGCAAAAAACCATTAAAAAGCTAGTATTGCAAATTCGAAAGAGAGACCGGAGAGAGACCTCCGAGTTTAAAGTTTGAACTCTCTTGCATCTTTGGGGTTAATTTTTGTTTCTTCGCTGGATCGTTGCTGCTGTTGCTGCCGCTCAACTTTTGTATTTTTTCGTGTCAATGACTTTTTTGCGGGGCTCAAAGTGGAAGTTTCTTTTTCTTTAGGTTGTTGTTTTGGATTTCTGTTGTTTTTGTTTTTGATTTTTATTTTATTTTTGCTGCTTTTGCTGGGCGGGTGGCCGTCGCCGCCGCCGCTCTCTTTTTCCGTCTGCGTGCACTTAAAAATTTGCTTTTGATGTTTGTGGTATATTTCTTTTATGATTTCTCCCCATTTTGGCAAGGCCTTCTTTCCTCTTTTACCTTTCCCCCGCTTTTTCCCGAGCTTCATTTGCATTTTGTCGCCGTGGGTTCTGTGTCTGTTTATTTGTTTGTTTCTCGGCTTCTTTGTTTGTTTGTTCGCTGGCCTGACCAGTTTGTTTGTGAACTGTTATTGTTATAGGGGGGGATAGGAGGGGGTCCCCCCAAAGGATGCCGATTGTTGGTCTTTCAGTTGCCAGCTGGTAAAAATATATGCTTAACCTGATTTGTGGGTCAACTAGCGGTTCTGTCGCTTCCCCCACTTGACCAATTTCAGTAGATGAAGTTTTGGTATAGGAAGATGGGGAAAAATAGGCAGATCAATATTACTAGGTAAAGTTTTGGTAAACAAAACACTGTAAAAATACCCAGAAATAAAAGTATCACTTTTGGGAATACTGGATAAAATAGCATAGAAATTATTAGAAAATAAAGCTTCTGTGTGCCTTAAACTTCTGCAACATCTTTAGCTACAGGCAAAGGTGTTGCTCAACAAGTTCCTATTAAAGTTGGTATTTTTCTAATGTTTCGCAAAATGTTCCTGGAAACATTTGGTCGTTTTTTTATACAACATGTTCCTGGAAACATTGTGTCTTTCGTCTGCCTTCAGCAGTGTTTAATTTAAGTTTTTTATAAATTTAAGCAATTTAGACAAACTGAAATAGCCAAATGTTTTGGTTACTAGGTATCTCCCAGCTGGGACAATTTAACTTTAACTTTTCTACTTGTTTATATTAAATTTTTGATATTTTTCACCCCAAGAAATTTCCCACCTTTTTGCATACCTTGTCTTATGGCTTTTGAATCGCTTAAAATTTGCATTTTCATTTCATAAACAGACAACAACAGCTGACCGCAAAGCTGTTCCATTTTTTGCTCAATTTTTTTCCCCTATATTTTCCCCCCTTGGTTATCCCGGTCATAAATTTTCCAATTTGACTTAAATTGGCTATTTTAATGCCGCCTTTTGTTTATTTCTCCTCAGTGCGTTCTTATGCCATATGCAATCTTTCACAGGCCTCCTCCTCTGATGATTGCGTGAAAATGTTGTTTCTTTTTTAAACAAATATTATATATTTTCCTTCTTTTTTTTCCTTTTGGGTATTTTTAGCATTCCTCTGCCCTTGGAATATTTGACACGATTTCTGTTTTCATTCTGTTTATTTATTTTTTTTATACAACAAAAAGTTGGAGAGGAATTCTATAGGTTTTGATTTGTGTGCAGCGTTCCCAGGTCCCACACATGGAAAAGTTTTAATGTTTTATTTATTTTTTCCCCGTCTTTTTTTTTATAAGACTCTCTGCTGTTTCTCTCTCTTTCTGACCGCCTGTAGCTGTCTCTTTTGTGTGCTTTGCATTTGTGTGTGGCGACGGCGGCGGCGGCGGCGGCTGCTCTCCAATGTCAGCCAGAGATCAATAAACTTTTGGCAAATAACAAGAAATGGAAGCGCGAAGAAGAAAAAAGTAAAATAAGAGAAAAGAAAAGAAAACAAATTAAAGCGCATGAAGAAAAGATTACAGCGAGCGGAGAAATAGCAGCAAAAGTTGCGACAGATAAATAAGGCGGGGGGAAATCGGGGAAGAGGGGTCTATGGAAGTACAAAAAAAAAAAAAAAAATCCCAACGTCTGGCAAACATATAGCGCCCCGGCTTCACTTTATTTATATAATAACAACAGACCATCATGTGCAGAGTATATGTACACAATAATATACAATACATCATAGTCTTTCTTCTTGCCTCTTTCCTATATTATATTTCCCCGGCTTCTCGGTTTCTTTCTCTCTCTCTTGTTATTTTTGGCTTTTGCAAAAAAATAATATGAAGAAAAATCCGCGTCATCATCATTAAAGTTTCTTCTGTCTGCCATCAAAACACAAATAAATCTGCACCAAAATATATATATACTCAAGGAACTTTCAATCTTTAGTCATTTTCCAGAAAAGATGAAAGCCAAAGAGCCAGCCAGAAATACTGGGGAGAAATAATGAGGAAAATCCTGCTCTAAGCCAAAAATAGAAAATGCCAAATGGCAAACTCATTCATCTATTAAGCGAATCACGTGATATTATGGTCTATATATGCTTTGAATCATTTCTTGATACACAATTATTGACAGGAAGCTGATGTTTTGATTATATTTTTATACATTTGTATCTATAGATATATAGAACAAGAAAGGAAGCTAACTTCGGCACGCCGAAGTTTGTATACCCTTGCAGATGCCAATTGTATAAATTAAAATCTATAATATGAACTACTTTCATATACATACAATTTTAACAGTTTTACATTTTTTACATTTTTTCACATTTTTACATGTAAAGTAAAATGTAATTTTTCTCCACGTTTACCGATCGTTTGTATGGCAGCTATATGATATAGTCGTCCGATTCTTATGAAATTTTCAGCAAAATTCTGAAAAAATATGAAAAACTAGTATCTCAAAGTAGAACAACTTATGTTGAAAACTGACAAAGCTATAATTTTTTTTCTGAAAATTTCACGACCGTTCCTATGGCAGCTATATGATATAGTAGTCCGATTTTTAAAAAATTAAATCCGAAAATCTAAAATAATATATATAGCTTATAACCGAGAGTTGATCAAGATATGTTAAAAAACAGTCAAGTTATAATTTTTTTCAACAAATTTAAGGATCGGTTGTATGGCAGCTATATGATATAGTAGTCCGATTTTTATAAAATCAAATCTAAAAATCTGAAACAATATAGAAAGCTTATAACCGAGAGTTGATCAAGATATGTTAAAAAACAGTGAAGTTATAATTTTTTTTCTACAAATTTACGGATCGGTTGTATGGCAGCTATATGATATAGTTGACCGATCCGGCTCGTTCCGACTTATGTACGAGTGAGAGTATATAGAAGACTATCTGCAAAGTTTCATTCAGATAGCTTTAAAACTGAGGGACTAGTTCGCGTATAATCGGACAGACGGACAGACGGACAGACGGACAGACGGACAGACGGACAGACGGACATGGCTAGATCGACTCGGCTGTTGATGCTGATCAAGAATATATATACTTTATAGGGTCGGAGATGACTCCTTCACTGCGTTGCAAACTTCTGACTGAAATTATAATACCCTGCAAGGGTATAAAAATAGAGATGTCAAAGGCATCATTAATCAAGCTTGTTCAATTGCAGATATGTATGAACTTTGCTAAATAAATTTTACAAAAGATCATTAATCAAACTTTAACGAAGTAGAAGAAAAATTTTACAAAGTATCGTTAAGATATAAATAGAAAATAATATTTCCTTTCCTTTAAAACAAGATCAAAGAAGTATACAAAAATATTCCTTCTGATAGAGCTGGGAAAAAATCGTTGTCAACATCGATTACACCGATTGTTTCTATTGTGCTCGATGTATCGATTTGGTTTTGAAACAATCGATGTGGCAAATAAAGCAAAGTAGAGTAATTTAATCAAAATTATGATTTTAAGTGATTAAATAATTTAAACTAATAGTTTTTAGATATTCTTCGGATGCTATTTTCTTAAAAATCCAAAAATGCATTAAGAATCGTTTTTTTTTACCGTCTCTAATTAAAAACCCCTAAAAGAAAGTGGCAAATGTTCCCACAGAAATCTAAACCCAAAACGTTAATTTACCTCGTAAATTACAAAACAATTTTGCTCAATGATTTCTTTTTTTTTTAAGTAGTATGTATATCTGTTTCCGACCTTTTGACGGCGGTTTTCCTTCGACAATTGGTATTTTCACTAATTTGTTTTCTTTTCTTCCCTGTGTGTTGTTTTCCTCTGGCTTTTCTCTCTCCTCACTCTCTGGCTGTCTTTTTGTTTTCCTAAAAATAATGACAAGCAAATACATATAATTTATTTTTATCTGTCTGTTTTTGCCATTTTCTTGGCAGCGTATTTAACGCTTTTGAACTTTTGCACTTTGTGTGTAAATAGAGACAAAAGGTGTTCCCGTTTCCGTTGAGACAAACATATATACAAAAACATATACTATATAGATATATATCTCTAAAAATGTATTCCTTTCATATGCAAATGCCATTTGTTGATCTCTAGAGAATGTCATATTTTTACCATTCTAATTTCTAATTTGTGTTTCTTGTCTATTTTTTGCAGGTGCGTATCCTTGAAGCGACACTGCCTGCCTCAAGTCCTGGATTATTGAGGCAGCCATTGAGTGACGATGATAGTGATGTAAGTCCCATTTTTTTGCCGTGTCAACTATATATCTTAAATATAGTATATTTCGTCAGTCGGTCAGTTGACTAGCTAATCAAGTTGACCTTTCCGACCAGCCGTATTTTTATAGTGTTTCTTCTTATTTCTTATGTGTGGTGTTAGGTATTAGTCAAGTTATGTCTATGTCTACATTAAATACAATACAATAAATAATGCCTATGAATTTCTGTGGAAACAAACAAATAAACACACGTGGCTTGGAGGAGGCTAGACAATAATGTCAGGAAATTAACACTTGAGAGAAATTAAAATCAAATATTGAATTAGTCAATGAGAATATGAGAACATTAATTTGTGTGGGGTTTTCGGGGGGTTTCTATTTAGTTTTATTTATATTTTTTGAGTACAATATGGTGTCATTGATTGTCGGAAATAACTAAATATTGTCACGAGTTTGAGTCATATTTTGGCAGGCTTTGAAGTGAAGGTAATGAGAGTTTGACGTATTTAAAAATAATGTATTAAATTAAATAGGGAAATGTATAAACAAAATACATATAAGAAAATAAATGGGGAACTATATGAACTAAATACAGAGAATATTAGAACAAAGTTTATTTAGCTAAAAATCCAGACATTACAAATTATTTAATTATATAGAAAGTTCTTTAATAGTTTATTTAGCTTAAAATGCAGGCATTAAAATCACTTATATTCAGACTAATTATTATTATTATTTTCTTAATTTTTATGACAAAGAAATTAAATTTTAAATGATGATTAATTTAAAACACGTTTAAATGTTTAAATGTAGCCATAAGCCTTGTGCATTTTAACATAAATATGCAGTTTTTTTGGACAGAAATTTGAATATTTATAGCCAATTTAGGCAAACATTGTCCCACGTGTTAAACCTATTAATTTATATGCAAATCTAGCCAAATATAAATTGCATTAAATTAAGCCATAACTAAATGAATCTTAAACCATTTTTATAACGCCTTTGTGAGTCGCTTAACTTAAATCCAACATAAACCATAGAAGCAATACCCTTGATAGAGGGTACTTGTGGTCAACTTGGTGCAATGCAACAACGAGGTGTGCCTCGTCGAGAGCCGGGAACCGGAGAGCTTTGGCCAATTGCCTCCAATTGAGCTCAATTCCGGGGGCTTTGCTTTTTGTTCGGTGGCTTCTCTCCTCTCGCTGCTGCTGATTGCACTTGACGCGATGATCAGCTGATGACGGATCTGCTCCGAGATGTGTCCATAAAAAGTATCTCTAGTCTTTGTGGACAGATCCAATTTTGAATAACGCACGACGATGATGGCTGACCCACTTAGGGTTTTAATAGATTTCCACTAAAAAACCGGTTCTAACAAGGAAATAATAAGGCTGACCAAGCCCAAAAAAAAAAGCGGCAGAGTGTCAATAAATCTGAGCAAACAATATCGGATTTTGTAGATACATATGTACACCGTGTGATCGCAGTTTAAATAAATTAACAAACGTATAAAAAAAGGGTAAAAAACAAATATTAATAGAGCTGTTTCAAGGTTTCTTTTTTTTGTCAGTCAGAGTCTTCAGGTTGTTGTCTTGCCTCGAGGCCAAGAAAACAAAAATAACAAAAATCAACTATGACAAAAAAATAAAAACCGTTTTCAGTTGGGTCAATAGACCTCTTTTTTTTTGGAGTTTCAACTTGAACCCAAAGTTTTTAATATGAAAATTTATGCCTAACAGTAAACTTATGAGGCAGACTTCACTCTTTTTTTCTCTCTCTCCAATTTATTCATAAATTAATTAATAAAAAAAATCAAGCAAACAAAGGTATTACCTAATTAATAAATCAATTCCAACTTTTGCCTTTAAAAAGCTTAATGGAAATGGAAAAAACAATGGAAAAATGGTCTTACATGCCGTCACAAATTCTCAACAAGATAATCAAACAGAACGTGCAAAAAAAAGAAAATATATTAACTAAAGCTATGGAGCTGTGTATTTGCTAACAACAATAAAGGCAAACAAAGACAGCTTAAACAAACGACGACGATACGTGGCAGAAAAAAAAGAAGCAAAACGTAACGTAAGCGGCTTTAGAATTTTGCAAATTTTAATTGCATTTTTGTGATGTAAGTTGTGCGAGCGAAAAAACAACAAAAGGCAAACAATAACTGGTTAGAACTAACTAAGCCGAGAAGGCAGTAATTATTAAATAATCGTTTATGTAAAACCTAAAAGTAAATTGCCTAAGTTGTGAGGTAATTAAGGTGCAGAAAAGGGAAGGAAAAAGGGTTTTTGATAAACAATTGAGTAATTAATACTAATTGTAAAATATATCTTTAGATTTTGACGTTAAAATTATTAACTGTTTATTTTTTAAACCAAAAGATAACAAGAAATATAAAGAACCCGAGTAATTCATTTTTATTTATTTAAATGTATATTAAAAATAATAGTAGTATCTTTTACTTGGTTCTACAAGAAGTAATTAATATTTATTCAACTCTTAGTAGCTAAATTCCTTCAAGAAAATTCATATTTTTCTTCGACAAATAAGAAGTAATTAATATTTATTTAACTCCAAGTAACATAATTCCCTTCAAGAAAATTCCATTTTCTTTTTCAACAAATAAATTCTCCAATCAAATCTCGACTTAAACTCAATTCTCAAGAGTTCTTTTTATTGATTGCCACAAGGATTTAGCTTGCAACTCTAACTAAGCGTAAACTGCCTTTTCAGCTTTTGGCAAAACTTTGAATATTCCTTGTGCTTCCTTTGAGGGGAAGGATGGACATTAATCATACGCCCCATTGGTCAGCAACGGGATGTAAGCGCACCTGAGCAATTGCCGGCACCTTGTTATCCATCCCCCAGGGAGGAAGGTGTTCGGGGCCAATCAAGAAAGACACTGGTATTGGTCCTCTAATAATGGCACCTCGTCTTCGATTCCCAGCATCCTTCTCCCCTTTTGGAGAAGAGACAGAGGAGAGATCCTGTGATGGTTGTAAGCCAATTTGCAGGGACTTGTTGGATTGCCAAGCGGTTCTGGCCATAAACCCTCAACCTCTGGGCTTCCTAATCCCTTTTCTGCCTGACTTTTCATACAGTAGTCTCTGGCTAAAGAGATTTTTAGAGGTTTTAAGAGAGTATTTACTTACTGAAGAGATTTTAAGGGGTTTTAAGACGATATAAACTATCTAAAGAGATCTTTAGAGGTTTAAAGACCTCTCTTTGAGCTTTATTTAATTTTATTTTCTATTTAAACAGTTAAACTAGTCCTTATATTATTTCTTATTAACGAAGCCTCACTGTCTCTCATCCTTTTGGCTCCATTGGCCACAACTCTCCGCTGGTGTGCCAAGCATTTTGACAGCTAACGAAGCAAAGGCGGCCCCTAAGCTCCTTTGGGCCAAGAGCCACGCCCAGCTTATTAGCATTGGGGCGTTAGTTACGTGGCACTAGCCCAGGGGCTTTGGGGCAAGTACTGCCTACGACAGTGGAAAGAGGGAGGAGAGGGAGGAGACTCTGTCACTCAGAGGGGCCTCTTACTCAATCGATGGGGCGAAATGACATCGCGCAGCGAACGCTTTGTGTTTGCATTATGAAATTTCACCGCCTCCACCCGGGGTCTCTTTCCCTTGTGTTGCTTTTATTATTATTATTGCAACGAGAGCCAGTCAGGCTTTGGAAACCCCCTAGAAAGCCCCTCTGAAAGCCCCTCTATAGACCCCTTTGTAAACCCCCCTTGAAAACCCCCTTTTGATTGATAATTAAGCCAGTGAAACAGCAAACCCTGCCTCATCCTCATCATCCTCATCATCATCGTGGTTCATCAAGTGTTGCATCCTCCATTGTTCGTTTAGAATTACGAGCAGAGTACAGCCAGTGCCTCGAATTTCGCGACATGATTAATATCTGTGCATTAATTAGACGCCTTGCAGAAGAGTCGTCGTCGTTGTCGTTGTCCTCCCCATGACTCATCCCCTTGTATCTGCCGCTCATTAGTCTTCTGTGTGGAAAATTCACAGTGAAAAGTTAAGGAACGAACGAAAAGTTTCTCCCTCTGGCAGCTGCAGTTTTTCGGCTGGAATTAAGAAGATGATGGAAAATCATCAGGGAAGTGAGGAAGTGGATTGGAGTACCATATGTTTTTATTACACCAAGCGAAGCGTAATTAAAGTGCAAGTCTCTTTATTTACTGGGTGTCGGTGTGGGTTCTGGGGGTGGATATCCTTTTAATTTGTAAAATAATTACTCAAGATTTTTTTTTTGGAAAGCAAGAAGCAAGAAAACGCTGGAAAACTTTTAAGGGTATAACAGCATGGCCTTTAATTAGTTTACTTTTCTCCAAACAGTCGGAAGTATTTTGACTTTGATTAGTGACACAAACTTTTGTATTTCGATAAATAACTTTGTGTCTTAGGCATCAGTTTCTTATTTTGTAGATAATTGGGACTTTTATAAATATAAACAGAGCAAGATATTGTTGATATTGATATTCGAAAGTATTGATACTTATAATACATTGATATTTAATCGTTAAATTAAAACCTTCGATATTTCAAGGTATCACGAAACTGTAATTTCAATATTTATTATCAAGTTATCATATAGATATTTTCCTCTTAAATTAACCCTAGTAGCTTCCTTAATGACATGTTAGTTTATACCTCTATCACTTTACTAATATAAATTAATGAATTTCTGTAATGATTTAACGATTTCCCATCGATTTGCTGACTACCCGCCCTCTCCGCTATTTATTTATCTTGACAAGACCGAAGGTAATTTTCGTATCTGCCAACCGAAATCAGTGGAAGCTCTTGGGAAATGGACTTTGGACCTTTTCAAGCTCATTGAGTTTGCGTGGGCGCCAAACCGAAATTCAATTTACGTTCAATGCCCACCTTTTCCCCGGCTTGTTTCTATTATTTTTCCGAACAGCATTTCGACCCCAACTCCTCCCGAAAAATAGGCATTTTTGAAGTCTGTCTCTTGTCTGACAGCCGCTTAAGAGATAGAAATATGTATGCTTGGCTCTGTAGGGGGAAAAAAAGGTGGATGGGCACAAGACACTCTTGTTGGTAGTAGTTGGTAGCTCTGACTCTTAACCCAGTTAAGGCTTTACGCAATGCAACTGCAAACTGCGCCCACCTAAAAATGCATTAAATTTCACCCCGGCAGCAGCAGCTCCAAAAACTGCAAACAAAAACACAAACAAAAAGCCGAAAACCAGAGGCGAAAAACAAATGCGTATGCAAATTTTTGTTGCAGTTTGCTAAACACAGAAAACCATGAGGAAACTAGTGACTGAATGAAGGAGGCACTGAATGAATGAATGAGTGAATGAGCCAGTGAAGGCTTTGCGCGAAATATTTGAATAATTGACAGGCGGCAAGCCAAAAAGTGCACAAATTTGTATTATTTTCTTGCATGTGTGGAGGCGTTGCCACGCCCCCCTACCAACCACACAAAACACTGAAAATATTTCACAAGTTGCTGCTAAAAAAAAAAGAAGAAACAAAATAAAATAAAATAAGAAATAAAGCAAAGAAAAAATCAAGTGAAACACAGGTGGGCGGGTGTGAGGGCTCAAGTTATGCAATCTTTGTACTTTGTTATGGAAAAACTAATGGGGAAAAATGTGGAAAAAGGGGGAAAAACAGACAGAGCTCTGGCGCCTAATTAAAATGGAAAATATCAGCGGCAGGAGAGACAGTCCATAATAACTGCGGCGGCAGTAAGCGTTGCATTAAAAATTTAACAACTCAAATGCGACTGCATTTGAAAATTGAAAATTGCATTAACCTGAAAATGTCATTGGCGGCACTGAAAGAAATATTAATGAACAGGGGCTAGAGTTTGCCCTAATAAATTATTTAGAATCATGTGTGACATGAGTTTTTAATAAATGCAAAATGCAATTAAAAAGGGAAATGTGCATTAAAATGTGATGTTTGTTTTGCTAAAATTTCATTTTAATAATTAAAGGAATAAATATTAAAATTAGGTATTAAATAAATACCAAAATTAGGCATTTAATAAATATTAAAATTAGGCATTAAATAAATACTAAAATTAGGCATTATATAAATATGAAAATTAGGCATTAAATAAATATTAAAATTAGGCATGAAATAAATATTATATAGGAATTTGAGTAACTTGAAAACCCCATGAAAGCTAGCAAGTTTCATGTATTTTCCAGGAAAACTTTATGATTATTTCATTTAAAAATTTGAATTAACTTTTGAAAATAACTTTCGTAAACTATTTCAAAATTCTCTTGGTGCATTTAGCCATTGATTAGTTTCTTTTTTTTTTTGCCTTTTTCCAATATACAAGAGAGGGAGAAACAAAAATTGGAAAAGTGTTATTTTTTTTTTGCGCGCGCAAAATGTCAGTTTAAATTATGCCTCAAAATGGACATGTGAATGGACAGTTGCCTGTGCCAATTTATACAGCAAAAATGTCTGTGTGTGTGTACTTACATATATATATATATCTGTATATATATCTGTATATATATCTGTATATAGCCAGTAAGGGCCAACGCGGCGTATGCGTAACATTGCGCATACGCCCCAGTGGTGGCTTTCAGTGGTTTCCTTTTCGGTTTCGATTTATTTGTTATTTGTTTTAGCTTTCCAATTAAAATGAATATGTACGCAAAGGGCGTTGCACAAATTGGTAAAAATTCAATTAAACTAAGAGGAAATATATATATATTTAAATATATATAAAAAAATGTATATGACATAAAAATGCCACGCCCTTCTGCGGTCTTACTGAGCTTCGATGGGTCTGTGCAGGGCCATAAAACTGCATTTTACCAACTTTTATGATGACCCCATAAATACATAAACACACGGAAAAGGGCTAAGAGAGGGATAAGGCTAAGAGAGGGCTCAGAGCAGGCTTAGAGCTATTTGAAAGTTGCATAAAATGCATGAGTTTTCTATGCTGTTTTATGGATGTGCTCAAGTTTTCCTGCCTCATCCAGATGATGACCACAATTGCAGGCTGCCTGGAAGAAGATTTTGAAATGAGAATGAGGCCTAACAAGAAGATGACCGCAATGTTGCGGCTGAAGCAGAGTAATTGTTGCCTCGGCTCTAACCTTCTCTCTCTCTCTTTTGGCCCTTTTGCATTTACAAATTGCAGATTTTCTTGCCAACTTGTTTGAACTGCAATTGAACAGTTTGCGGTTAGGTGAAGAGAAATCACTCTAAAAGCCTTCATCTTCATCAAGGAAATTGCAAACTAGCTTTAAAGTTGGAAAAGGAATAAAGTAGATAGTTCTTAAAAAAATTGAAAAATGAGACAAATGTTATTAAAAGTCAAAAGAAAATAATATATTTAAGTACAGCAAGTTATGACATTCTTAACTTTTATAGTTCTCTGAAAATGAAAAAGCTATGACAACTGGCTATCTCGAAATGGTCATTAAATGTGAAATATAAAAATTAAGAATTCATTTATTTATTGTTCTACTTTAAAAGATCTTTACTTAGTTAAACTTTAATTTAAAAACTTAGAAATTCTTTAAGAAGGAAACATGATTTTTGTATTATTTAATGCCATTTTCAAGCACTTTTTAAACAATTTACAAAGAAGAAGAAAAATTTGTATAAATTCTATCTTAATTTTCCTAAAATAAACACTTTATTCCCCACTATCTTACTCACTAAATTTAATGACAATCCTTGACAACTTTCCGTCTGTGCTTACTGAAATACTTAGCCCCGTTCATCACTTTTCGCAGCTGCCTTGGCCAAAAGCCTGGCTTCTCAAATATCCATCTAACCCACAATATCCCGGGCTCATCATTAATAATGATTGCATTTCGAGAATCCATTTGCCGCAGTAAACTAGGAGTAGCAGGAGGAGGAGAATGGAATCGAGATGGCTCTGCCAGATGATAGCCAGCCAGGAGACGGGGTAAAGGAAAGCTCCAGCTCCAGCTCGAGTTCCAGCTCTAGAGCCTTCTCTCCCATGACTGGTATATCGGGTTCAGGACCCGCAGAAGGAACCCCCTTGTGGTATCCCCATCATCCTCCTGGGGCAATACCCCTTTTTATTTATCGCCCTGCCATTACAAGGATGCCCCAGGACTGTGGCTGTGGCTATGCTGCAGCGGCATCCGAGGGCTCCTTTTCATTTGGGAGTGTCCTCTCTGCCCGCTGAATCCTTTTCGATGCATTGAAATAAATTGCAAAATGCATTAAAAGAAAGGAGCACTGAGTGCTGCTGCTGTGTGTTGGTATAAAAATAAAAACGGAAATTGAGGGAAAACTTGAGCCATAATCAATCTTCATGTGGAAATGCTTCATTGCCGCAGCGGTTTTTGCTGGGGCACAAAAAAGGACCAGAGAAAGATATATAGATACAATTCGTATTTCGTATATTTCCCTTCGAAAAATAAATTGCTCATTAAATTCCAGTTGGGAAAGGAGCAAGCAGAGAGGAACGGCGGAGGACATGCAATTAAATTTCACACACTGATGAATGTGTATCTCTACCTCGTCCTCCTCCACACCCCAATCCTATATACAAATGAGTTATATAACCCGAAAGAGCAGAGACAGATATAGATTCAGATATACAGACAGCAAATGCAACTGTGAATTTCCCTGGAAAATATTGATCGGAAAATCAATTCTAATTAAATTGTCAGCGCCAGCGAAAGAGGTGATTATGTGTCTGTGAGTATCTGTATCCGAGCTGTCGTGTATCTGTATCTGCGCCTCTGTGTATCTGCGTGTGCATGTATCTGCTGCATCTCTATCTCTCTTCCTCTCTGTGTGCGTAATTACATTGCAGTGTCGCCTGTTTTCACTTGATTGGGTCTGGCAAACAAAGTTAGCTCCGTGTTTCAGCCGCCATCAGATCCCATTTCGCCCTTAAACCAAATTGAATTCATTTTAAATGCTGCTAAACAAATTAGGACTCTAACCAGGACGCCAAATGGTGGCACTAAATGCGAAATATACATATAGATACATATATAGAGGCGAATGTGGATGGGATTAAGCGTGCCACGCGGTCAGATTGGAACCAGGATTTAATTGGATTTAAGAGGAGACTAAATGAAAGTCGCATCCTCTCTGTATCTATCTGTGTATCTCGCGTGTGTGTGTTTGTCTGCATTTAAGCTCATTTAAATGATGCTAATTGGTACAGCAAATGCGTATTAGTCACTCAGGACTCAGGCAGGACTCGTGGCAAAATGGATTAAGTCTGGCAGAATTTAATTGGGAAACAGTACAAATGAGATTAATTAGCACAAATAATTCAAAGAGCAACATAATAAGGATTTATTTTGTAAATCAATTTGGTTAATAACATTTTTTTTTAATTTAATATTTAGGTTTTTTATGGTATCTAAGAATAATTCTTAATATCTTTAAAAACTAAATGTTGTACTAACTTTTGGAAGTATCTAATTTCTATAAATTATGAGTTAAAACAAGGTTTTCTAAATACTTTAAAGAAATCCCAAGAAAGTCTTGAAGTTTCCTAGAACCTTAACCATTTTGTGCAGCTTTTTAAATAAATCCCAAGAAATTCTTATTTTTTCCCAGAAACCTAACAATTCTCTACAAATTTATTTGCTAAAAGCTTCTGTTTTTCCATAGCTTTATCCTTAAATCCTTAATCCTTCCCTTAGCTTTATAGTTTTTCTCCCCAAAAATTCCGTATGCATTAATGCTATTTGCAAATTCTGCTAGTAAGTAAATTATGCAGCCAGAAACAATTTCACATCTCTACTTTTTTCCCATCCATTTCCATTAAGCTCGACTTATTTCCATGAGCAATGTGTACACAACATGCATATATTTGTTGTTATTTAATTACTTTGCATTACTCTCCCTCTCCCTCGAGGGGGGAAGGAGAGTGCCGGAAATTGCTGCAACAAATAATATAAGCAGCAGCAATTGCAGCAGCATCAGTACTTGCAGCTGCATCAATCCTTTGTCCCTGCTGCATCTTGCTGGATCTTATCTCCTCCGAAAGTTCCGTTTTACACAGACAGAAATTAAATGCAATTACGGCCAATTGGAGACTTAATGGCCAATTAAAATGGAAATTGCTGGAGTCATGCAAGCGAAAATAATTTAGCAGTCACGATAATAAGAATTTCTGTAAATGTTGATAAATATAGATTTAAATGAAACATTTAGGACAGGTTAAAACTTTGTTTAAATAGAACTTCCTTATTTTTGGTGCCTTTGTTTTGTTTGTTTAAATAGAACTAAATAGAACTTTGTTTCCAATTTATTAATACTTTATATTTAAAAAGTATGCATATCGAATATTATGATATTATCGATATAATAATGAATTGATATATCAAAGTTTATGATATTATTATACATTCTTTTAATACTCTTTCATATTTAAAAAGTATATACATAAAAAGTATATATATAATATTTTCAATATTATTTACTCGGACTTATCCTCTCGATAAACTTCCCTCTCCTTGATTACACCTTGCTTTTGATCTAGGCATGTTTTAATTTATAGTTAAACCTTAATTTAAAACTCATTTTCATGTCTTAAAATATTACTTTTCTTATAAAATTATCTCACTTTTCCTTTGAGTGCAGGTGATAATTTGCACACGCTCTGAAAAGTAGGCAATGAAAATGGTTTTTGTCCTGTTTCGCTCTGCTGCCTTCAGCTGCTTCTTACTCTCGAAGGCTGCTGCTGCTGCTGCTTCTGCTGCTGTTGGCATTGTTTTGTGTATAACTGTATTTTAAAGCCACTCCCAAGAGAGATAACATTGTTGTTATTGCCAACAAATGATGCAAATTCCAGGATTCTGCAGCTAAAGCTTCATTAGCAGCAGGAAAGCAGAGAAGGAATACAAGAAAAGTGCAAGAAAAATCCTACAAAAAATACAGGAAAAACTTGAGAACAAAAATTAGGAAAAGAATGCCAAGCAAATGCAGTTGAAAACAAACAACAAATGATGAGAGTTTATATATCTCTTTGCCGGCATTAGAGTAAGTGCAAGGAGATGTGTAGAGCTGCATGGGGCCAAGCGAGGCCAGTGACAGGAACTGACAGGCAGGCACTTCCTGTTAAAACCAACATGGCGTCGCCCAGAGGAGACACTCTCCTCGAACTGCTTTCATTTTCCATTTCCACGACCTCGTTTTCAGACACTACCATCCATACAGCCAGGAACAGCCCAGCCCGAGTCATCAGGAGCAGGAGCAGGAGCCGGAGGAGTAGCAGCCTCTCTAAGGTTTAGGTTATATAGTAAAAGGGGAAATGGGAGAAATAGGAGAAATATAGGGTTTCCCAAGCAAAGCTTCAATTGCACATTTTTAGTTATTTTCTTTTTGTTGTTTCCTTTATTTCAGGTCCTGCAATTTATGTTATGTTATGTTTGTTGTGTTTTCCTTTTTTTCTTCTCATCTCTCTCTTTAGATATTGTAGTTCTTTGGCTCTGTTGTTGTTTTTATGTGGCCCTGCGGCTGTGGGTGGCAGCCAGGATATGAAAGACAAGCCATGTCCTGTGCCAAGCTGTCCTGTATATATGTTTTCATATATATATGTACTCAAGTGTACATGGTTTTTGCGTATGTAAGGTGTCCCGCAGCGATTTGTATTTTACATTATGTACAGGAATTTAGAGCGCGCAGGCGCTGTCGAGGATTTTAAGGAATTCTCTCTCTCTGGGAGCTCCTCTTTCCTGGCCCCTCTTTTCCCAGATTTTAGCTGATTTTCCCTTTAGCCCCTCGGTTCTCGGTTTTCTCTGTTTTTAGCTTTCGTCTTGCATAAGTTTTCATTCAATACTTGGTGCCGGCCTGGGAAAGTTCTCTGCACTTGCTCTTTGGGGAGAGAGACACTATGTCCTTTTCTTGTTCTTCTTCTGCTGGCCTCCCCCTGTTTCCTTTTTTTTTTTGCTGCCGCTTCCGGTTGCGTCACTTTGGCCTGGGAAAGCATCGCTGCGTCATTTGCCCCCACCACCAGTTCCATTTCCTTTGCCATTTCCCTTTTCCCCCATGGGTTTTTCCTTCTCGCATAGCTTCAACTTTTATTCAACTTTGCCCTCTGACTTTGTCGCAGGCCACACACACATCTATCTATCTGTATATGTATGGGTTTATATATGTTTATATGTTGTATATGTGTATGTACATGCAGAAGCCTTCGCAGGACAGCACTTTAATTGAGGTCGCCAGCTGAAGTTAATAATAAGCCAGGCTTGCAGGAGATGCGTTGACTGCAATTTGCAGAAACACAGCAAGAAATTTTATTTTATTTTAAACGAATATGGAAGAAATTTATTAAAAACTTGGGATAGAATTCTATTTAAATAAGCAAAGCTAGAAAATTTTATAAATTATAAATTATATCTTATATATTTATAGAAGAAATTTGTTTAGAACTAAGGATAAATTTCTATTTTAAAACTTCATTAAACACAGCAAGAAATGTTATATGATTTTATACGATTATGGAAGAAATATATTTTAAATTTAGGATAGAATTCTATTTAAAAATTAATTTAAACACAGCAACAAATTGTACACGATTATGATAGAAAACAATTTAAAGTTCGAGGTAGAATTCTATTAAAAATTAAATATAATAGTTGAGGAAAAAATATATTACAATAATATATGATACAAACATTTTTAAGTATTTATTTTAGCCTCGTTTTTTAACTGCTTATAAATGAATTCCTTGAAGTTAGCCATAACAATGATTAATATGAGTTTAAAACAAATATGGTTTATAAATATAAATATATAGTAGTTTACAAATATGTTATGTAAATAGCAATGATATAAATCTATCTAAATGAGTTTTAAAATTAAATACTTAAAAAGACTGGATAGGATGAGAAGATATATTAATATTATACCAAGATCCTTTATATTCACGAGCTAAAAGTGGGAAACCCATTACTTAATTCCAGACTTTGGAACTTCTATACTTTTTTGGTAATAACACATATTTTTTTTACATAATTATCTATGTGTTAAAAAATGTATAGAAAATTATAGAAAACTACATGAAATAGCGCAGAATTTAATAGAATTTATTACTTCAAATCCCTGGAATTTTTGCCCTCACACATGTGTGAAAAATGCTTTAGGCATTTTGCACTTAGCATTCCGCAGCCGCATCCATGAGCCATGGGCGCGCTCTCGTAAAAACCACCCACTCGGCGGCCCACTTTGGGGGCGTGTCCCTCCAGAGGGAGGCTTATATAATTTTAAAGCCTCTGCCAGAGCCTGGCTGCAGAAATTACAACCTAGCTAGGAGCAACGTGCAACGTGCAGCATGCAACGTGCCACTGGAAAAGCAGCAAATGTCGTGTCATTCGCACTGCTTTAAATGCACATCGCATTATGTTATGTAAAATATATATACACATTGCGAGGCACAATAATGAAACAAATTTAAGTGCAGATTCCCTCGAGAGGGAGACAACCGACCGACCGACCATAAAGAATTAAATTTATGCGGTTAAAGCAAATGCTTTGGCGAGATTTGAAATGAGAAGTGGAAAATGTTGTTTCCTTCTTTTATTTTTTGTGCTGAAATAAATGTTTATGGCAGTCTGGGCGACTCTAGAGAATAAATGTGTTGGCAGATAAACGCATTCGAAGTGAGGGAAAAACATTATAAACGGCAGGAAACTAAAGCGGTAAACAGAATATAATGAAAACTTAATAAATAAATAAAAAAAAGTGCTTTTAGCATTTTAATTATTACTACTACATAAAGTTAAGGATAACTTCCTGTTTATAAATGTTTTTTAAAGAATAATTCCTTGTTCTTTAAACCTATTTTACTTTAGGGCAATGACAAACTTGCTTAAATTATATTTTTATCTCTCATTATTCCCACTTCAAAATGTTTTGTATACTAAAAAATTTTTAGCTTAGCACTTGAGGGTTTTCTTTTTAATGAGTTTGTACGCTTATCTTTTTTTCCGTATCCCCAAATCAGACATTTTGAAAACATTTCCCAACAATTTTAGCCATTTACCAACACAACCTGAAGCGTTTCCAGCAAAAGTTTAAGAACCTTTTGGCCAAAAATTTAGACTTTGGGTTGGGCTCTCTCTCTCTACTCCCGTGGTGGCCTGTCTCTCTTTTGTTAAAAGTTTTATCTAATTCCTTTGCCAGAATGCCGTGTTTACGTCCTGTGTCCTGTCATTCCCGTGTCCTTCAACTTTTGCCAGGCTCCCGGCTCTTTGCTCTCGGCTCCAGAGGGGCTGGCTGTAGCTTCTGACCCGGCTCCTGTTCCTGCTCCTGCCAGCTCCCTGATGTTGATAAATTTCACGCCCTGGAGGAGACGACGCAGCCAGGGAATGCTTTCGAGCTCAAATTACTTTGACTGCAGTCAGTGGAGAAATGGAGAAGTGGGACGGGAGCTGCCGCCGCCGCCCAGCAATGATTGAATGAAAGGCTAAAAAAGGACTTAAGGAGAGAGGAGAGTGTGTGTGTATATCCTGCTTACTATATACATACATGACTCCTCCATGTCCCTCTCTCTTGCTTTCTCTGTATATAAGATGTATATATAGTATATATTCCCAGCAAAATATACACAGAAATAACCTCAAACAAGGACGTTCGGTGAGAAACTTTTGCCAGGACAAAAGACAGGGGCGACTTGCGGCAACGGAGACACTCACTGGGTCCAGTCGAGGATACACTGTACAGGAAAATTCTAAGGAATTAAGGTTCAAATATAAAAATAACACAAGTAAAGGAATTTTGGAAGAATTTCAGAGGAATTTTGGAAGAATTTCAGAGGAATTTTGGAAGAATTTCAGAGGAATTTCTGAATACATATTATGGGATGGCAATTAAAAGCGAATATTGAGTTTATAAATCTGAAATCGTGAATAATATATTATCTACAAGTTGTAATGGAGTATTTTTTGTTTAATTAAAAAGTTTATAAGCTTAAATATATATTTATAGCATTTTTTATTTAGTGGTTCACAAGTAGTTAAAGGAATCCTCAGCTTTAGAATTAACAACAATAGTTCTCTTTCCCCCAAACAGCTTAAGTACAACATTTAAATGTATTATTAATAGTTATTACCTATTATTCCAGCTTTTAATAAACACAAACTCCTCATTAATAATGTGCCAAAAATGTGATCAAGTTTTCCCCAAACTATTCTAATAATAATATTCATTAAGAGCCATTAACATTCATTGTTATTTTGTTTACTGTGCATTGAGCAAGCATTTACTGTGACCGCTTCTTGGTCTGCTTCTGCTTCTTCTTGGCCATGTATTACATAAGCTGGCTAAAACACACACACACAACGAAAAGCACACACTCATAACATGGCAGTAATGCAATTTACAGACGCCCAAAAATGTCCGCCCCAAAACGTATACCGCCCACCTTTTGGGCTCAAAATGGGTGGTTATCTGGGTGCCACCAACGTTACTTGGACTCTGCCACATCCCTCGGCTTCCTGGGGGCGCAACAAATGTTGCCCAGTAAATGTGTGTGTGTGTTGTTTTGGTTGTTGTTGTTGTTTTTGTTGTTTCTGTTGGCCCTGCAATACCCTGAACTGGGCGCACTTTTAGCTGAATTGATTTTTCCAATGGCCTCAACTGCGCATGCCGGGCAATATATGTTGCGGCTCGGCTCCTCTTCCTCTCTCTCCGCGATACCCTCTGCGGATTGCATTTTCACCCAAACCCGAAACCCAGAGGCACACCTAGATACTACTACGGGTGTTACATACAGTGATCGCTGGTTTAAACTGCACTTTTCAGATTGCCATAGAAAGCTTTGTGAATTTAAAATCATTTAAGAAAGGTGTTTAAAAGTAGGCTATGATTTTTAGGTCTTAAATTTAAAGTCTTGTGGGGTTTAAGGCTATGGTAAACGTATAATTAAACATATTTTTAGACACTTGTTGCTGTGTTTTTTGGAGGATAAATTTGGGGGGCTTTGGGGTTTAAGTTGTTAATAAACTTGTTATTAAACATATTTTTAGACACTTTGCTACGTTTTTTGGAAGATATATGACACTACTTCCTTGATTTTTGTATTTATTCGAGAATGGAAAAGCTTAATACCTTTTCCTTAAGCTTTCTTGCTGATTTAATTTATTTATTTATAGAATAGAATCTACATATATCATAAAAACTTCAAGGAATAAGTTATAATAAAAATAAATAATTAAAAATACGATTTATATTCGGAAATCTGTGACTTAAATTTAGTTTTTAGTGTTGTAAAGCGCCATTATGCAGAAATAGAAGCCTCTTATACCGAAAGAAAAGTGTACCCACTAATTCTGGATATAAAGCTGTAATAATTTTTCAAATATGTTTAAGAACTTGGTCAAATTAATTGCCTAAAAATTTGCTTTTGATTCTTTAGTTTTTCGGCATATTATGCTCCTGTTAAGAAATGAAAATATGAAATAAATGATAGATTGTTTATAATTCAAGTCTGTCTTTTAAAGTAATTAAAGTCTTTTAAAGTTAAAAAAGTCTTTTAAATTAATTTACATCTTCTAATATTATTATCCTTATTATCCTCCTTCAAAGTAACAGTAAAGTAAATACTCCCATTAACAGGGGTGCCCACTGTTTAGCGCTTAAGTGCCACCCGCTGGTGGTGCTTCAAGGAGATGGAGATGCCACTCGGTCTGCCATGTCCTCTGCTGCAGTCGCTGCCTCTGCTCTGCCCGTCGAAAGCTGTGACCTGAGCAGAGAGAGAGCTGCCGACTGCAGCAGCTCATCCACATATATATAGATACATATATATAACCATGCCCCCACCTTCCGATTCAGATCCAGATCCAGGCTATATACACAGCACAAGCACACGCATATATGGTGAGCTGCTGGCTGGCTGGGTTGTGTTCTATATGGCCATATTTTAAGTGCTGCTGCTGTGCTTAAAGCGCTTAATGCGGCTTTAAAAAATCTTGGTTCCAGGAGCAGAAGCAAAAGCAGCAGAAGCAGCAGCATCTCTGTGATCCTTGGAAAGGGCGGGGATCAGACTAAACTAGGATATGGCATCAATTCATCAAATTGGGCATTATATGGGGGCCAGGCTTCTCTGGCAGGCGCTGTCGAGAAATTGCCATTACCTTTACTACAGTCTATTGTCTATGAACTTCTGGCATTATGAGATAACAATGAGGTTTTGGATTACGTACGGGTTTCAGGACATGAATTTAATTTAAATTCATTCTGGTTGAGAGAGAGGAACTTAAATGGAAACTATGTGGGCTTGGGTTTGAAAGAAGGTTTTCGATTTGCAATATATTTCAAGAGAAGTAAATAAATAAATTGAAATTGAATAACAAGCTGTTTATAAAGCTGATAAATGCAGTGAAGCTCAAGAAATTATTTTTTATTAGAGGGAATTTTTAAACTATTTTTTAACCATCAATCTACCGGAACTTTTACCGAAATGGTATTTTCTCGTACGAAGAATATTATATTATTTAAGTTTAATATTTCCACAAAATCAGAATAGTTACTATAAGAAAATTAAAAATGGTTTAATTTCCCATCAAAATAGATTTAATCCCAAAAAGCAGTTACAGTTTGATATCCGTCAGATAATTCTGTAGATAAACAACCCTCTGGGTATTATTTCCACCGCTTTACTTGATATTCCATACGACATCCCTCGATCCCAGATCACAGTTCCCAATTCCCATTTCCCAAAAGGGGCGGAATAGGGGACGAGGTCGCTGCTTATCTACAGAGCAGAGATTAGCACACATCACATACCATACGATCCGATTCGATCCGATCGATCGTCGCGACTCCTCGTATTGTACATAAAATAATTATTCGCTTCGTCTCTGAGTTTGTACTAGAATTTCTTCGTTGTGCCATTGAACGCGTTCATAAGCCTTAATTGTAAAACAATCTGTGGGAAACCTTCCCAGAAACAGATATTCCAATGAACTCGTATATGAGTTATAAATAACTGGGTTTTATTTTAAATGTAGGAAATGTAAAGTAAATCGATGTATTTCCAGTTAAAGGAATTACCCGCATTATAAATCTTTTGTTTTCTGGTTTTTTAAAGCTATTTTTCAATCTAAAATAGAAACCACAAACTAAAGATATTTTTTCATCTACTAAGTAACACCTATTATTTATAAAAATAATAATAATAATAAATAAAACGTAATACCTTCAGAGACCAAGCCAAAAATACTTGATGGCCTCAACAATTTGGAACACACAAAGGTATAAATATTTAGCAAAGGTCGCGCCTGCTTTTCTGTTCCCTCGGGAAACGACGAAATAGAAATATATATTCTAGATATAAATATACATATATATCTAAGTAAATAAATATATGTCGAGCTAAACTGAAACGAACCCTTGTTTTTCGAGCCTTTTGCGCGTTAATTTATCCAGGGGTTGCTTTTTCTGCGTCTTTAATGGCATTGTATTGTTTTTTTTTTTTTTGGGCCTGGAACTCGAGGAACTCAGGTAGAACTTCTACTTATTTCTACCTGGTTCCGCTTCCCATATCCATCCCGCTTGCACTCACAGAACACCAGGTGAAAACAACATTTGCTGTTTGTGTGTGTGTGTGTTGTGACCCATAAGGAAATTGTATAAACTACATAAAACTATAGTTTCGATCGAAACAACAGTCGAACTGGAAATTTATTAGGAATTACATCTTGCTCAGGACTACTTTTACACTTTTAATTTATTTGCTGGAATTTTATAAATTATGTTAGTTTGGTATGTAGAATACAGGAAATGCGGTAAATAATTAAAAAATTAAAAGGGTTATAATTAAAAATTATTGAGGAAACCAATTAATTAAAAGCTGACCCAAAAATTATTTGATCATATTAAGACGTGTGTTTATTTATGTTTAAGCAGTACATTTTACATTTGTATAAATATTCAAAATATTGGCATTATTTATATACTTTTTTGAAGATCGTTTAAGTTTTTTTTTTCTTTTTTTAATTTTATTTGTAGCTTAAACACTTTAAGAAGCAAATTCACAAATCAAAACAAAACAAAACATTAATTACAAATAATATTTTCCTATGAGAAAAGTATGTACAATTCGTTACAATATTTAAGAAAAATCTAAAATACAATAAAAATAAATAAAAAAAATTTATTAAACAGCAAAAACAGACAAAAATAAAATAAAAACACAACAAAATCGGTTCAATATAAAATTCTACACGAATTCTACATACCATACATCTTGCGGCTTACGTCATGGCGCGGCAACATACGTCATATGGCCTGCCCTACGTTACTTGAGGCCCAGACAGTCTGGCAGCGCTGCACGCGAATATCGGCACAAAGCGCAAAACGAAGAAACGAGCACAAGGAATAAAATAAAGAGCGAAACGCGACGACAAAGAACGTGAACGAGCGGTGCAAAAACGAAAAGAGAAATACGAATTTAAGACTTAATACGCGAGGAACAAACCGGTTGTTGGCTTTCTTGAATAAAGCAACAAAAGCAAAAGAACGTGGCTCTCCCGGTCCCGGCTTTTTCTGCCTCTGTGTTTGTGTCCCATGTTTCCGTGTGGCTGTGTGTGTGCGTTTGTGTTGGGTCTGCCTATGTGTGAGTGAGTTTATTTATCTGTGCGTGTGTGTTGCCGCGTAAACAGACGCAGACCAGCGAAAATAAGAAGAGGAAGACGAAGAAATCGGCGGATTGGGTCGTTTCCATTTGGCGCCCGTTTATATTTATTTAGCCGGGTGAAATTTTATTCTAAAGCACACCGCGAAATCGGAAGTAACTCCGCGGCCATACAATATATCTATATTCGGGTTAACTATCCCCGATGAGACGCGCAATTAATAGGGCGCCCGCCTCAGGGTCTGTGAAAACAACAGACCGAAGCCGCCGACGAAACGATCGCGAAAAGTTGAAAACGACTTCGATTTTCATAGCGAAAGCCGAGAAATAATATTATGCGGAGGTGGGTTATGTATCCAGGTGTAAAGAGTGTGTGCGATAACAGAGGAAAAGCTGTGAAAAGTCTAAAACTTTACTTCAAAAGCAAAACAAATATTGTCAACATAACGGTGATCTTTAGCAGTGATGGCAACCCTGTAAACAAAACATAAACTAACATGATTTTTTAAAGAAAAACATTTAAAAATATAAATACACCAAAAATAAAAGAGGATCTTTAAATAAATTACATAATAATACATTTTATGTATTTTTTAGGCTATGATTTCATTTGCTCAAAAGAGGGAGAGAGAGAAAAAGATGGCTAAATAAACCATAAATACGGGTGTGAATTTATCTGACCTTTTTCTTTCTTTTATTTTTATTTATTTCTTTTTCTTCTAAGAATAAGGTACAATTAATAACTATTGTTTATAAGTTAAATTTAAGATTTAATAATTTATATACTATTTTTAAGTATTTTTTATAACATTCTTAAGCCATAACTGACCTATTTCTATAATTTCAATTTCCAGGTCTACAGAGGAACCACCGACAAACAGCTACGAAAGGAACTACTACGACCGCACCAGCAGCCGCTTAGTCAGTCAGTACCAGACGGGCAACTCCGCCTCCTTGTCCACATCCAATTCCAACGCCAACTCGAGTCCATCGTCAGCATCCGCTTCCGCGTCCCTAGCAGCATCCGCATCGGCGGTAACAGTAGGAGGAGGATCCTCTGAGAGATCGCGCAATAGAGATCGCCTGTACAGGAATGGTTCTGCCAGCGGTCATAGCGGTGGCGGCGGTATCAACAGCGGCAACAGCAGCAGCAGCAACACGACGACGACGACAGCAGCCACAGCTGGAGCTGGAGGATCTGGATCGGGGGGCGTTGGAGCTGGACCGCAGGCGCTAGGCGATCGGAGCAGCAGCCACAATATCCACCAGAATCAGCAGAGCGCGCGGGTGGCACCACCACAGTCATGGTACGAAGCCGCCGCTGCTGCAACGACGACGACGACGGCCCAATTGAAAAGTCCTGGTGGCAGTGGCAATGCCGGCGCCTCGGCAGCCGGTGGCTTTGCAATGATGAGCAACAATCACCAGCAGCACCCGCATTCGCATCCGCATTCGCATCCGCATTCGCATTCGCATCCGCACCTTCAGAATCCTCAACACCCGCACTACAGCAGCAGCAGCAGCAGTCCAGCGGCCAGCGGAGGAGGAGGAACCTGCCCATCTCCCGCCCAAGGCCAGACACAGATCCAGTCGCAATCGCAGTCGCAGACCACGGCCGTGCATCGAAGTGTGGCGTATGCGGGAAGTGCTGCGGATGACTCCACGCGCAAGATGCTCCTGCACAGCAGCAAACTCAATAAGCTACTCAAGGGAGCGGGAGTGGGATCAGCGGCAGGAGCACGCTCTGGTTCGGAATCGCCAGGAGGCGCAGCAGCAGCTGGAGTAGGAGGAGGTGCAGCGGCAGCAGCAGCAGCAGCGGCAGCAACTCCAATGACGACGACAAGTACAATCACAAACAATAGTTTTAGTAGTAATAGTTTAAATAATACAATAAACACGGCAACGCCCACGATGCCAACGATAGCATCTGGTGCTGCTGCAGCTACTGGAGCAACTGGGGCAGGATCGACGGCAGCCAGCGGTGACATTCTAAATGTGGCCGCTGCATTGGCCGCCGCCGCTGCTGCTGCTTCTGCCTCCGCCTCTGCCTCCGTGGACAATGGGATGCCCTCGTCGCATCCAATTCGGACGCGACACCACCTGCACGGACGCAGCACCACCTCCTCCAGTCGCTCGCACTCGCGCTCGCCGAGCAGCTACAGCAGTTCACACAGCTCCTCGTCCTCCTCGCACTCCTCGTCCCACTCGCACGCGTCCAGCCCCGTTCAGTCCACGGGCAATTGTGCGATGATGATGGCGGAGGGTCGCGGCGGACGCAGCCTGCAGTCTGTGGCAGTGACGAGTAAGTATATCTTTTATAATACGATCTCTCCAGAATTTATATTAATTTCTAATTATCTTCTACAGGCAACTCTTCAAATCCCAGTGGCAATGCTGGCACCGCCAGCAGCAGCACAGGCGGTGGAGGCGGCGGCTGTGGCTCCAGTTCATCGTCGAGCAGCAGCAGCAGCTCGAGCGGCTCCTCCTCCTGCCTGACGGCCAATCCCGTGGTGCATTCCGAAGACAACCGGCCGCTGGCGATACGTGTCCGCAATTTGCCCGCCCGTTCCTCGGACACATCCCTCAAGGATGGTCTCTTCCATGAGTACAAAAAGCACGGCAAGGTGACGTGGGTCAAGGTGGTAGGTCAGAACTCGGAGCGCTACGCTCTGGTCTGCTTCAAGAAGCCCGATGATGTCGAGAAGGCTTTGGAGGTGTCGCACGACAAGCACTTCTTTGGCTGCAAGATCGAGGTGGAGCCGTATCAGGGCTACGATGTCGAGGACAATGAGTTCCGGCCGTACGAAGCGGAGCTGGATGAGTATCATCCGAAATCGACGCGTACGCTGTTCATTGGCAACCTGGAGAAGGACATAACCGCCGGCGAACTGCGCGGGCACTTTGAGGGCTTCGGCGAGATCATCGAGATCGACATCAAGAAGCAGGGCCTGAACGCCTACGCCTTCTGTCAGTATTCGGACATTGTCTCCGTGGTCAAGGCAATGCGCAAAATGGACGGCGAGCATCTGGGCAGCAACCGGATCAAGCTCGGCTTCGGCAAGTCCATGCCCACCAACTGTGTGTGGATCGATGGCGTCGGCGAGAAGGTGTCCGAGTCGTTTCTCCAATCCCAATTCACGCGCTTCGGCACTGTGACCAAGGTCAGCATTGATCGCAACAGGCAGTTGGCCTTGGTCCTCTACGATCAAGTGCAGAATGCCCAGGCAGCTGTCAAGGATATGCGCGGCACGATCATGCGTGGCAGGAAGCTGCAAGTGGACTTTGCCTCCAGAGAGTGCCAGGATGCCTTCTACGATAAGCAGGAGAAGCAACAGCAGCAACAGCAACAGCAGCAGCAACAACAGAGTGCGGGTAAGTTGAGGGTTTACCCGAAAGTCATCAACTTTTACAATTTAACTAATTTATGGTCTTTCCTGGCAGGTTCTTCCTCGCGCTTTGGTCGCTACGAGTCGTCCTCCTCCTCATCGCAGTCTCGATCGCGGGCATCGTCCTTTAGCCGGCACCAGAACAACTCCAACGATGGCTGCTCGCCGAGCAACACTCCTGGAGGAGCTGGCAGCAGTGGAAGCAGCAGTACAACCAACCAAAGCAACATTGGCGGTAGCAGCGCCTGCAACAGCAGTACCTCTGCGAGCAGTGCGATGCCCGCTCCGAGCTTGGCCTCCGCTGTTGTGAGCGGAGCCTCCGGAGCAGTGTTACCCTCGGCAACGGCGCTGCCCTCGGTGGTTGGTTCCTCCTCGGCCAGTTCGATGTCGGCTGCATTGGCGCAAAGGATGCGAATGGCCAGGAATGCGCGGCATACCATCGACTTTGACTTCAACGATGTGGGCGGAGCTCGGGCGCGGTTTCGCAACTCCGAGGAGTACAACAGCAGTGCTGGCAATCCGTCGCAGGATGAGGATATCCGCTCCGATTCGCCAGTGATCGCTCGCCTGGGTCCGGCTGTCAATAGTTTGGGTTTGGGCGGAGATGGGCTCGACGGGACAGCGGCTGGCGGAGCGGGTTCCCTTAGCCGGAGGCGTGGCGGGAAGCCAACCAAAGATTTGCACTCGGTGCACAATCAACGTTTCCATTTGCCCGAACAACTCGAGGAATGCCCGTCCAGTGGTGACGAGGGCGTGGTCAGTCCGCGTAAGCGCATCAAAATGGATTACCACCATCTCCACCATCATTCCAATGCCAGCGGAGAGTCGTCGTCCACTGGCGGCGAGCACGGCATCATCGGCAAGCCCAGCCCCCTCTCCCTGTCCTCCTCCTCCTCCGCCTCCAACTGTGATGTGATACACGATCCCCTCAACCGCAAGAGCGAAATCCGGCGAGTCTCCGATACGATGACGACGCCAACGCCGACGAGTGGCTCGCCCGGCATGAAGTTCCCCGGCCATCAGCCACTAACCACTGGTCCGCCCTCCATGATGCTGAGCTGCCGGCGCCCCTCGATCGATGTGGGAGCCTTGACAGCACTCTCCAGCTCGTCGGCCTTTCGGCACGGTCTCGTGGGTGCCAGCAGCATGGATCAGCAGCACCATCTGATGAACGCCTCGCTGGCCGCGAAGCGGAGACGTGTTACCACCACGATGCAGCAGCCCAGCAGCAGCAGCAGCACGTCGGCGACATCTTCGTCTGCCGGCAGCAATTCGGTTGGCGGTGGATCTGGCCTGGCCGGAATCGGGAGTCTTACGGCCACGGATGACTACCACCACCATGCCTCACGGGGCAGGGGCCACCAGCTACATTCCCATCACTCGCACGAGGCCAGCGGCGGCGAGAGTGCGGATGGATCTCGGCCTGGGACGCCGCTGTGCGATGAGCGACCCGAAGTGCTGCCCACAGAGCCGCGCCGCCTGCCGCCGCCCAGAGAGAGGACGCGGGAGCGAGTGCGCGAGGTGATGTGGCTGCCCTTGCCCAAGTTCGGAGTGCTCTTCTTCCAGCAGCAGCAGTCCCGAGGCAGCGGCAGTGGGAGCAGTTACCAGCAACAGCAGCAGCAGCAGCAAAGCTCCTCCAGCGGAGGATTGAGCGGACTGGGAGCGTCTGCCTCATCCGCCGCTGCGTGCTCCCTCAGTAACTCTAGTCTAAACGCCAGCCAAAGCGTGGGCTCCGGCTCGGGATCGGCATTCCTGCCCAGCCCCTCGCTCCAGCGCTATTGGCGTTCGTCCTCCTCCTCCTCCTCATCGCACCACCAGCACCATCATCACCAGCATCACCATCACCACCAGCAACAGCAGCAGCAGTCGTTGCAGCAGCAGCAGCAGCAAGGATCATCCTCCAACTCGGGCCTGATGGCCAGTCCGGCGCGCCCGCGCTCGCTCAGCTCCAACTCGAGTGATTCGGATGTGCCGCAGGGTCACAATGCCGGTGGAAGTCCTTCCCTGGACGAACGACTGCGCAACTTCGAGGAGAACTACGAGCGGTGGTCGGGCGGCGGCAGCAGCAGCAGGGAGCACGGCCACTCGGGTCACACACCCTCCAGCGCCTCCACGCCATCCTGGCAGCTGTCCATGCACATGAATCTGGGCAGCGGCAGCGGCGGGTTGAACTCGCACCAAGCGAGCTCCTCGGGCTCTGCCTCGGGATCCGGCAACAGCAACAGTTCCAGCGGCACAGCGTCCAGCACGACAAGCAATTCACGTCACAAATTCCTCGACATTGACGAGCTGCAGCCCTCGGATATTGTGAAATCCGTGCTGGCCAAGAAGAGTATCTTCGACGATGACTTTCAGCGGCTGAAGAAGAACCAATGGTACGATCCCGCCAGTTCGGACTTTGCCTTGGGCTCCAGTTCCTCCGCCAACCTGCTCGTGGGCTCTTCCCTGGGAACGGGTGTGGCGCGAGGCCTCTGCAGCGGGAACACCTCACCAGCGTTGCCCAATCTGGCGGCCACCAAGACGACGCCCATTATCGGGAACTGCAGTAGCAGCAGCAGCACTGGAGGATTGGTTGTCAACTCGTCCACGGGCAGCAAGACGGGCGGTTTGCTTCAGAGGCTGAGCAGCTTGTCGCCGATGAACTCGCCCCAGGCTTCGATGTCGCCCTACAACAGCCCGTCGCCGTCGCCCTCGGTGGGTGGAGCGGCTGCAGCCTCAGCTGCCTCTGCGCTGGCACAGCTAGCCAAGCCCACAGCCACAGCAGCGGGAGCAGCAGCAGCAGCGACAGCAAGTGTAACAAGCAATGCCACCTCATCCGCGTCGCCATCGTCGTCCGGACCCACCAAGGGTCTGCAATATCCGTTTCCCAGTCACCCGCCATTGCCCAACACAGCTGCGCCGCCGCCAGCGGTGCAGCCAGCACCACCACCACCCCCGGAGATGGGAAAGCAGACGCAGACGTCGTCGTCGTCGTCGTCCAGACAGCAAACAGCAACTTCTTCTGGCAGCAATCTAACCAAGAGTTTGAGCGTACCCGAAACTCCGCCACCGCAATCGCCAGCCAGAGTACAGCTCCAGAAGTCGGCCTCAGTGCCAGGGAGCACCAACGTTGGCACTGTGTCCAGCAGCGGCAGCTCATCAGCAACCACATCATCTTCATCTTCGTCCAACGGTAACAGTTCCTCAGCAGCCGCATCAGCAGCGACACATGTACAAAAGCCACCGACGCAGCCGCAGAGCTCCACAGAGGAGGAGCAGCCAAAGAAGAGTGCTGCTGCCAGTCAAGCCTCGAGTTCCAGTTCCAAGAAGAGCAGCAGCAGCAGCAGCAGCAGCCAGGATAAGTCCCACGGCAAGCACAACAATCGTTCGGATAGCGGCGAGAAGAAGAGCAAGAACAAGTCCGACAAGAGCTCATCGTCCTCCTCGTCCGACAAGCGTAAGAACTCGGCCACCTCCCAGTCCTCCAAGTCAGCCACTCCCCGCATCGAAGATGATTCCACCGACCAAGAAGAGTTGGCCGAGAAGGCGGAGAAAGAGCGCGAGAAAAAGGAACGCCAGGAGAAGGAGAAGCGCGAGAAGGAGCTTCGCAAGCAGCACGAACGCGAGGAGAAAGAGCGCTGCAAGGCTGCTCAGGAGGAGAAGGAGCGGGAGGAGCGCAAGGCCAAGGAGGAGAGAGAGCGTGAGCGAGAAAAGGAGCGCGAGCGTGAGAGGAAGGCAATCGAAGAGAGGGAAGAGAAGGAACGCGAGGAGCGAGAGCTGCGCGAGAAGGAGCAAAGGGAAAAGGAGATCCGAGAGAAGGAGCAGCGAGAAAAGGAACTGCGAGAAAAGGAGCAAAGGGAAAAGGAGCTGCGAGAAAAGGAACAGCGGGAGAAGGAACAGCGGGAGAAGGAGCAAAGGGAAAAGGAGCAAAGAGAGAAGGAGCAACGCGAAAAGGAACTTCTCCGAGAGAAGGAGCAACGGGAGAGAGAGCAGCGCGAAAAGGAACAATCCCGCCGCGCCCAGGAATCCGAGCAAGAAGCTCGCATGGCCCGAATGCGCGAGCTCTCCTCGTACCACAAGAGCAAATCGGAGGCCAGCTCCGAGGCCACCAGCTTCTATTCCCACAACAATACCGTCCTGCCCTCAACCGCCTCTTCCGGCGGCGACTGTCAGCACAACAAGGAGAATGCCGTGGATGTCTCTGCTCCGGCTACTCCTTCAAGTGCTACTCCCCTAACGCCATCAGACAACCCCGCCAAGGATCGTTCGCGCAAATCCTCCAGGAATTCGCCAGTACGTCTCCACAAGCGACGCCTCAGTTCGCAGGATAGCAACCACAGTGGCGGCGGCGGCGGAGGAGGACCCAGCCACCAGAATCATCACGATGACTATGTGAAGCGCATTCGCATGGAGAACTCGCAGAATGCCGCAATTCCCAACAGTAACCAAAGGCTGAACGATCGCCGCGACTCCAAGGAGCACAAGAGCACGAGCTCCAAGGAGGAGAAGACCAACACCAACAGCTCACAGCACAACTCCAAGTCTCACGGCAGCGGAGGCAGCTCATCGTCCTCGTCCAAGCATCATCGCCGAGATAAGCACCATCAGAAGAGCAGCGTCAGTTCCCTTGAAACGAATCCCTCCATGGAGGCCCTAGATCCTGCTGCGCAAGCCAAGCAGCACTTGAACACCAGCGAGGAGGAGCAGCCCAAGAGGGAGAAGGAGCCGCGGGACAGGGAGCACTCCAGTAGCCACCATCACGGCGGCAGCAGCTCATCCTCCAGGCACAAGAGCAAGCGGGATCACCATCACCATCGCGAGAAGAAGCGGCACTCGGTGGCGGAGTCCACCAACACGGACGAAGAGCAGCATCCTGCACACTCGCAGCAGCAGCAACAGCAGCAGCAGCAGCATAATCCACACAGGAGAATCTCGGCGGCAGGCAGTGGCTCAGCGGGCGAGCTCAGTTCGGCGGCAACGAACACATCGAGCGGAAAGCCCCACCATCATCATCATCACAGGCGCAGTGTGGAGCGGAAATCGTCCCGAGGATCCGACGAGGGTCACCACTCGTCATCAAAGTCGCTGCGCAACAAGCTAATGATGCTGAGCTCAGCGGACTCAGACGACACGGACGATGCCTCCAAGAAGCACTCGATCTTCGACATTCCCGACGATTGCCCCAACGTGTCGATGTACGACAAGGTCAAGGCCCGCAGCTGCAAGAACATGCAGCGCCAGGCCGAGGAGAAGAAGATCAAGGCCACGTTCTCGCAGCTGAAGCAGTCGCGGGCCAAGAAGAAGCGCTCCACCAGCTACGACGGCGACTCGGACACCGAGTTTGAGGATCGGCATCATCGCAACAGCGGCAGCAGCAGCTTCCACGGTCGCTATCCTGGTCTATCGAGCAGCGATGACGATGATGACGACGACGAGAGACGTCAGACAAGACGCATCTTCTCCGACTCGGATGCCGACCAGGAGGGTGACCAGGAGCACCAGCAGCAACAGCAGCAGCATCAGCAGCAGGACGCAGGCTCAATGCCCGATGCAAACCTTGTGCGACAGATGCAACAGAACCTGCGAAGGCTATGCGACGGGGACGACGAGAGCTCCGAGGATGAGATTAGAAGGAACGTGCTGAAGCACAGCCACCTCGGAAAGCGCAACTCGCACTCCACCCGCATAGCCTCCGACTCGGAGTCACAGTCCCAGCCCGCCCCCGACATGATGATCAAGCAAGAGCCTTCGCCGGCAGTAGCAGCAGCAGCAGCAGTTCCTGCCTCCGCTCCCCAGGAGATAAAGCAAGAGCAGCTGTCGGACAGCGAACAGAAGTTCAAGTCCCGCCACGATTCCAACTCATCGATGGAAGAGCGCAAGCTCAAGACCGAGCGAGAGATCAAGAAGGAGTTTGGTGACTTCTACAACTCCTCGGCCGGCGGCTACGCCTACTCCGATTCGGGAAAGCTCAGCAAGGATTACTCCCCGGAGACGCGAAAGAAGCACAAGAAGAGCAAGAAGCGCCTCAAGTCCTCGTCCACCGTGGAGACATCGCCGCTAGTGGTCACAGCGCCCTCAACGCCCTCCATCTTCGATATGCATTCCACCTCCGCCGTCGGCGACTTCAAGCCCAAGTTGGATAGCTTTGATGATCTCAAAACGGAGCCTGCGGCAGTCCTGCCGCTCGACATCTCAGCCAGCGAGAGGCGGAAGCACAAGGAGCGAAAGGAGAAGAAGCGCGAAAAGCTGAGGAATCTCACAGAGACCAACAGCTCTGTTGGCAGCGTGACCTCTATTACCACGCCCAATCCACCGATGGCCACCAACGAGGTGATCAGCTCAGAGAAACTCTCCAAGGAGGAGCGTCATCGCCTGAAAAAGTCCAAGAAATCAAAGAGTTTGGATACCTCCTCAACCAACAGACTTTACAACTCCGGTTCCGTCCTCCCAACAGCCACGCCCATGCCCGCAACACCCACGTCGGCACCCTCGTTGGCGGCTCAGCCTTCCTCGAAGCGGGGCGAGGACAAGATGGAGTTCATCTTTGGCATCATTTCCGACGAGGATGAGTCCCAGTTCACTGATGAGCAGGGCGAGAACAACAAGGATATGACCACACAGGCCACCTGTGTCTCCACCACGGGTCCCATTGTCTCGGCAGCGCTGCAAACCTACAAGCAGGAACCAGCCACGCCCTGCAAGAACCTGGAGGCGAGCAACCAACTGCCCATGCAGGAGGAGGAACAGCCGCCACAGATGCAGCAGCAGCAGGAGCAGAGGAGTCGCCAGACGACGGGTGGCAGCAGCTCGTCCTCGCATGCGGACAGGGAACGGCATCGCAAGGAGAAGCGCGAGAAGAAGCGTCGCGAGAAGTCGCAGCGAGAACAGCAGCAGCAACAGCAAGCGCACCAGCAGCATCAGCTGCAGCAGCAGCAGTCCTCGAAGATCCAAGACGCCAAGGTTGAGGATGACAACAGCGTGGACATGGACGAGGCAGGCCGAGCTCTAGAGGCGCAGCTGATGAATGACTTTGACAGCAAGCTGATGCCCGAGGAGGAGGCCACGCCATCGACGGCCAACACCTACAGATCCGACATGGCGGACGTGTTCCGGTTCTCCGACAACGAGGACAACAACTCGATGGACATGATCAAGCAGGGGAGCAGCAGCAGCAGCAAGCCCGAGCAGCAACAGCAGCAGGAGCAGCACAAGAGCAAGGACAAGAAGAAGAAAAAGAAGCGTTCCAAGGAGGAGAAGCAGCAGCATCGCCGCGAATCCCTGCCCCTGGTGGCGCCGCCTTCCCAGCCCTGTGTTGCCTCCTCTGCGCCACCCACGCCCGGCAAGCTCACGGTCAACGTGCAGGCCGCCAGCAAGCATGCGGATGAGCAAATGGAAGCCAAGCGTCCATCGTCGCCACCTCTGTGCAAACCGTCGCCCAGCTTGCCCTGCCTGCTTGGCGATGACGACGACGAGCCTGTGTTGCTGCCCACACCGAAGCTGCCGAATAAGCCCACAACGCCCACGAGTCGGGGCAGTGACAGCCTCACGACGCCGTCACGCGAGAAGCCACGCCTGATCAGTCCCATACCCAAGACGCCGACAATCACCAACAACAACAGCTCCATGCTCTCCACGCAGTCCGCCGAGACTCCGGTGAGCACGGGTGCCGGCGTCAGTTCTTCCTCCGCGCTGGCCATCACGCCCACGTCCTCGACAGCTGCGGCGGCGGCCAGTGCAAGCGCTGGAGCGGAAACATCGCCCACGAGCAGTGCTGCTGCAGGAGGTCAGAAGAAGAAGGAGATCTTCATTCCGGGCTTCGATGGTCAGCTAGATGACAGGATCAGCGAATCGGCCGTTCAATCCATCTCAGCGGAGTTCAACTCAACGTCCTCGCTGCTGGATAACCTGGGAGATGAGCCCAAGATACCGGTGGCATCGCCACCGAGTGCGATCAAGCCTCAGGACAAGATGGAGGAGAGCAAGTCGCGGGTAACCATCTCACAGGAGGAGACCGAGAGTGCTGTGTCTGCTCTGTTGGGCGAAAGCTTTGGCACTTCCTCGACGGCAGACTACTCCCTGGATGGCATGGACGAGATGAATTCGGTGAGCGATGTGGAGACGCCAGCCCTAGTGGTCGCAGAGCCCGATGAAGAGGCTGCCCTGGCGGCCAAGGCCATCGAGGCGGCTGTGGAGCCGGTGGCCTGCATTCTGGAAGAGCCTGAACTGGAGCCAGAACCAGAGCCCGAAGCCGAACCAGAACCCTCACCGGAGCCGGAGCCAGAGCGCGAGCCGGTGGTTAGTTCAGGAGCTTTGCTGGATCCCGAGGAGATCAACAAGGCAGTGCAGAGCCTGAGGCACGAGGACATGATGGACATCAAGGCGGACACGCCGCAGTCGGAGCGGGATCTGCAGATCGATACGGACACCGAGGAGAATCCCGACGAGGCGGATAGCAGTGGACCGAGTCTGAAGATTGACGAAACGGCCCAGAGCTCCTCCTCCTCGCCCGAGAAGTCTATGAGCGCAGCCGCCCGGGAAGCGCCAGCAAAGGACACACCTTCGGTGGAGGCCAAGCCCAAAGCAAGTCAAGAGACGGTGTCGGTGATTACCAAGCTGCCTTCCCTGGAGCCGCAGCAGAAACCGGTAGCCACCGCTTCTCCGGCCAAGATAGAGCCACCCACCATCAGCAAGCTGCAACAGCCTCTGGTGCAGCCCGTGCAAACGGTGTTGCCTGCGCCTCCGCATCTTCATCCCTCTGGCAATCCACCGCCAGTCATCAACCTGGATCTCTCCAATGTAATAAGCAACTGCTCCAACTCCAACTCCAGCACGGCATCAGCAGGAGCTTCCGCTGCAGCTTCCATATCCTTTGGCAGTCCCACAGCTACTCCCAGTAGCCAGAATATCATGCCTCAGGCATCGACACCAAAGCAGCAGCAACAGCAGCAGCAGGCGCCGACTACGCCACTGCGGACGCAGTCACTCATTATGCAGCCCCCAACAATATCCATACCAGAGCAAACGCCTCACTTTGTGGTGCCGCAGATGGTGCTGTCGCCGCACCAGCATCCCCAGCAGCAGCCGGGAGCCTTTATGGTGGGCATACGGGCGCCGTCGCCGCACAGTCCTTTGCTATCACCCGGACGACCGGCTGGTGGAGTCCAAAGTCGCGGTGTTGTTGGTCAACTAAGCCCCGTGGGACGTCCCGTGGTTAATCCTCAGATGCCGCCACAGCAGCAGCACGCTCTGATGACCAGCCCGCAGGGCAGCATTAGTCCTTTAGCCAGTCCCACATCTCGAGTGGTGGCCACAAACAGCTCGCCGACCACCAGCAAGCCCAACAGCTATCAGCCCAGGAGCCAGCAACAGCAGCCCTCACCCAAGTCCGTGATTGAGCTGCAGACATCGCCACAGTTGATGCCCATTCCGTTGCAGAAGATGCCGCCGATGGCAGTGCCCCATCATCCAACGATCATCAGCAAGGTAGTCACTGTGCAGCCGCAGCAGGCCACCCAATCGCAGGTGGCTAGCTCGCCGCCTTTGGGCAGTCTGCCGCCGCACAAGGCCCTGCATGTGAATGCCCAGCAGCAGCAGCAGCATCACCAGGCACAGCAGCAGCAGCAGCACTCGCCGCAGATGATGGCCCAGAAGCAACACCAGCAGCATGTGCAGCAGTTTATGCATCAGCAGATGATGCAGCGACAGCAGCAGCAACAGCACATGCATCAGCAGCAGCAGATGCACGGCCAGCAGTCGCCTCAGATGACGCAACACCAGTTGCAGCAGCAGCAGCAACAGCACCATCAGGCCCAGCAGCAACATCAGCTAAACCAGCAGCATCAGGCGCAGCAGCAACATCTGTCGCAGCAGCAGCACCAGGCGCATCAGCAACTGAACCAGCAACACCAGGCCCAGCAGCAGCATCAGGCCCAGCAGCAGCACCAAGCCCAGCAGCAGTTGAACCAGCAACATCAGGCCCAACAGCAGCAGCTGCACATCCAAAAAATGCAGCAGCAGCAGATCCATGCACCGCAGCAACAGCCATCGCCCCAGGGCGGAGGTACTCACTTGGTGCCGCCACCACCACAGATGTATGCGCAGCAGCAACATCATGCGCAGCAACAGCATCCCCGTGGAGTGCCGCAGCAACAACATATGCAACACAGCCCGCCCTGCAAGCCGGTTACCCAAGGTCCACCTCAGTCTGCGATCTTAACAAGAGTGAATCCGCAGGCTCAGCAACTGCTGCAGCAGTCACCACACCATCCCCAGCCGCAGCAGCAGCAGCAACAGGCTTCGCCGCATCCATCCCCTCTCAATGTGATCCAGAGTGCACCCAAGTTAATAGTTCAACAGCACATTGTGGCGCCGCCACCGAGCCAGGTTGCTGCACCGCCACAGGTCACAGCGAATGCCATGCACTATCCGCCAAGCAAGGAGAGTCCTGGAGCTCCTCCTGTCCCAGTGGAACAACCTTCTCCCATGACTATGGCAGGCCAGCTCAAGACCTCGGAGAGCGTCTCGGTGATCCGCACACCAACTCCCACGACCAGTTCGGCTGTGATCTCTCCCAAGACGGGAGCGGCCACTTCCCTGCTGACGGAGGAGAATGTGATCAAGATCTCGCAGCCCAAGCAGGATGAGCTCATCGAGCAGGACTCCAAGGAGGTGGACAGTGACTACTGGTCGGCCAAGGAGGTGCATATAGACACCGTGATCAAGAAACTGGATCCTCCGCTGGCCAACAAAGATGAAAAACGGCCGCTGGAGATGCAAGCAGGAGTTGCTCCTGTTCCAGTTCCCATCCCCAACCAGCAACAACCCGTGGAGCTTTCTCAGGAGACACCGCTACCAACACCACCTGCGGTGGTGAATGTGAACAGCTCGTCCAATGATCACGACACAGAGGACGAAACGGAGACCCGGCAACTGCCGCCTGCTAAGCCAGCCACGCCCACTGTGGGCAGACCGCCAGGCAGAGGAGGCACCGCAAAGCGAGGACGCCAGCCGCGAGGAGCAAAGAAGGTGGGAGGTATTCCCTTGAATCCCGTTGGAGCTGGAGTTCCAGGCGCCGACTCGGGCCTGGTGCTGCAGCCGGGTGACAATGGAGTGCAGACCAGGGGACTGAGAAAACCGGCCACTGCTCCTGTGACGAGAGGCAGAAAGGGACGCCCGCCGAGGAATCTGCTCCTGCAGCAACAGCAACTGCAGCAGCAGCAGCTAGACATGCAGCGCAAGGCCATGGAAATGGCGGCAGCCACAGCACCAGCACCACCTCAGCAAGCAGCAGCTCCAGTAGCAGCACCTGTTCCAACACCGCCCACTCCTGTGCTCACAGCCGCCGAGAAGAAGGCCAGGAATCAGGCCTTGACGCAGGCTCAAGCGCAGGCGCAGGCTCAGGCTCAGAATCCTGTTCCCGTTCCTGGCTCCAATCAGGACATCTACGAGTTCCATGAGGACGCCGGCGAAGAACCCAAGGCAAAGGCTAACGCCACTGCAGGGCCACCCGCAGAGGATCAGCGACCACGTCTCATCCTGACCATCAACAAGGCGCAACCCTCGATCAAGAACAACAGCAGCGATGTGGAGCAGCCCCAGCAGCAGCAGCAACAACAGCAGCCAGCACAGCCACAACAGGAGGTTGATCCCAATGCCGGCGACAATTCCGAGTCCAGCAACACGCGCAAGTCGCGACGCCTGCAGGAGAAGGAGGATCGCAGCACTGTGGACGACATCATCGAAGATGTGGTACGGAATACCAACACACCCACAGGAGCGGGAGCCATGCAGCAGCAGCAGCAGTTGCCGAAGGGAGCCCAGACCCCACCGCGTCGCTCTGGCAGAAATGCTCAGGCCAAGAAGGCGGATGCAGTGCACACCACGGCAACGCCCAATGCAGTGGGTCGCCCGAGGCGCTCCAAGGACAGAAAGACCATTTGCGAGCCGCCGCCGAGCATGATGATGGAAGATTCGTTGACCTCCAATCCCAGTCCGGCTGCTGCCACACCGATTCTGCTGCCGCCGCCGGCACCTGAGCCGCCAGTGTCAGTGCCAGTGCAGCCGCACATGCCGCAGTTGGACAGCAAGGAAGTGGTTGAGCCACCAGTTCTTCCTCCTCCTTCTGCTCCAGTTACCAATCCCACTCCAGCACCGGTTGTCGTGCCCGTCGCGGTCTCCCATCCCGTTGCACCGGTTGTGCCGCCCTCAAAGCCTACAATACCGCAGCATCCTAAGAAGAAGGCCATTGCTGCGGCTGAGATAGAGTCGTATCAGGCCATCAACAACTCGTCCATACCCAGCGGCGGCCTGCCGATGCACCAGACAGCGGCCCCGGCCACTCAGAAGATCACTGGCGGAGCAGCGGATGCGGTAAGCAAGGCTCTGGTGGATCCCGTCACGGGAGTTATCACCGCAGGAATGCCGCAGGGTAAGGAGGGCAATCTGCCGGCAGCGACAGCAGCGGCTCCTTCCAATGAGGCGCCGCCTTCAACACAGCAGCAGCAGCAGCAACAACACCAACAGCAGCAGCAGCACCCACAGCATCTGCAGCAGCCACATCATCATCATCACCAGCAGCAGCAGCAGCAGCCTCAGGCTCCGCAGCAGCAGCAGCAGCAGATCAGCGCGACAGTGATTGCTCCTCCGGCTACGGCTCCCATTACAGCTCTGAGCAAGTCCGTGCAACTAGAGGCAGCGGCAGCAGCAGCCTTGCTGAACAAGCCAGTGAGCGTGTTGATGAAGGGAAGCCCCAATCCCTTGGTGATCCAACAGCAGCAGCAACCTCCGCCACAACAGATGACGGCGCCGCCAAAGCAGCCCATAATTCTGCAGCAGAATCCACTGCCAACGGTGCTGCAGCATGCCCAGCACAGCAATGTGCGGCCACCACAGCCACTGAAGGCGCATGTCCTCAACAGGGAAAAGAATCTTCAGCAGCAACAGCAACAGCAACAACAGCAGCAGCAGCAGCAGCAGCAGCAGTTGACACCCACGAAGCAGCCGGGCGGAGCAGGAACAGCTCATGCGCAGCACCAACAGCAGCTGCCACTGAGCAGCCACTTGTTGCTCACGGATGCCGTGGGAAATCAACAGCTCCTGCAGCCCCAGATCATTGCGCGTCACATGCAGCAGCAGCAGCAACAGCAGCAGCAGCATTTGCTGGTGAATGTGCCACCACCGCCAACGGCTCACTCGCCGCACTCGCCCAGGATTCCTGGACAGCAGCTGGGACCAGGAGCTACGGTCACGCCACAGCAGCAGCAACAAACTCTGGTGATCAAGCAGGCAGCTGCAGCGCCGCCACAGATACTGCACGTGGTGAGCTCCAAAGCTTCGGTGGTGCCGCAACCACAGCAGCAGCAACAGATGCCGCCCACCTCATCCGGTTCCGGAGTTCACTTGCAAATGGGCAAGCCCACCTTTGGCTATGCGCCCAATGTCCTGCCACCCAACGCCCCAGCATCCGTGCAGCAACAGCAGCAGCAGCAGCAGGCGATGTACAAGCCACCGAATCAGCAGAAGGGCGGCATGCCTCCTCACGGTATGATCCTGCCCACACATCCGGCAATGCTGTTGCAGCAGAAGCCACCGGCACACCTGCAGGCGCAGCAGCATCAGCTGACACCGTCACCGCCGCTGCCCGGCAAGCCCAATCCCGTGGTACACAGCCTGCAGGCGTCACAGATGCTGCCTGGCAGTGTGGGCAGTCCGCCGCCCGTGTCCGCTGCCGTGCTGAAGTCGGCCCAGCAGCAGGTTAACTCTGCAGCGGGTAAGTTGAATCCTTGGAGAATATCCCACAGCCAAGCTAACTTTAATCTTCTTCCAGTGCTGCGCACAGCCATACCGAACATCAGTCCGCAGGGTCAGCCGCGAGTATCGCCTCTGGTTCTGCCGCCAGGAATGGCCGGAGTGCCGCCCTTCGATGCCAGCTTGGTGAGTGTCTTTATTATTTATTTGAATTTAATTTAGTTTTTAGTTGGATTAAGTTTTAATCTCTCCTGCTGAAGCTTTTGAAGTCTTAAAAAAGCACCTACTAACCCTTAACTCTTAACTATATTTACCATTTAACATTGCTTAACTTGTGGATGCAGCATGACCTGGGCGCCTATGTCAGTGGACGGCGCACCCAGAGTCCGCCGCCAGCCCATCAGCAGGCATCGCCCATAACACCGGTAATGCACAAGTTTTACTTGCGGAGCTTTCAAGTAGCGTAACCCAATCGAGATTCCTCCTAGACTTTACATTTAATTGAAGAAAATTTTATAAAATATAACTAATTCTGAAATGTTATCCCTTTCCTTTCCTCTAGAACGACTCAACGTATCGCGGAGTGGCCGCTTCCAGGGACTTTATGCTCTACCAGCATCACATGATGCGCAGCGGCGAGTACGACGACAAGATGAGCAACAGTCCGCCGTTGGAGCTGCGACGTCCTGGCAGTGGTCCGCCCCGAGCCATTGCAGTGCCGCATAGCCTCCAGAGCCCCCAAGATCGCACAGCAGCTGGTAAGGTTGAAGCTTTTGGATGCTCTCTAGAAATCCCTATTAAATCGTATCTAAAACCTCCTTTAGACTCACCGCAAATGGCGCAGGTCTACGTGCACAATGCCCGCATTCCGCCGGCCCACTTTAGCGACATTGCCTCCCGTGGCGGCTACTACGAGAGCGGTGGCATTCAGCTAGAGCCACCGCCAGCCCATCGACCGGCTGCCTCCATAAGCGTGGTGGTGCCACCACCCCTGCCCAATGTCTCCGCCGGCAGTCCGTTTATCGGACGCGAAGTCCTGCATCCGGGAAGCAAGCAAGCCATGGAGATGACGCTGGAGGAGCGAGAGATGGAGCGCATGTCCATGATAGCAGCTGTCGGTAAGTGTCAACATCACAACCTTTCATCCAAAAGAAGCAAGCTAATGAATTTTTATCCTTTTCAGTTAAACAACAGCAAGAGCAAATGCCACCTGTTCTCCACGCTGGCATGGAGCTGGCCGCCCAACAGCAGGCACCGCCAGCAATGGCTCCACCGCCGGGTGACTCTCTGGTGACGCTACTCCAACGCTATCCGGTGATGTGGCAGGGTCTGTTGGCCCTGAAAACCGACCAGGCAGCCGTCCAGATGCACTTTGTGCACGGAAATCCGAATGTGGCGCGAGCATCGCTGCCAAGCTTGGCGGAGACCAACACACCGCTGCTAAGGATTGCCCAGAGAATGCGACTGGAGCAGACACAGCTGGAGGGAGTGGCCAAGAAGATGCAGGTATGTAGGGGAAACCCAGATGGGGTTGGGAGATGCTTTGTAAAGCTCAACGGATTTACTAACATGACTCTCTACTTCAGGTGGACAAGGAACACTGCATGCTGTTGGCCTTGCCCTGTGGCAGGGATCATGCCGATGTGCTGCAGCACTCGAGGAACCTACAAACCGGATTCATCACATATCTGCAACAGAAAATGGCCGCCGGCATTGTGAACATCCCGATACCGGGCAGCGAGCAGGCGGCCTACGTGGTGCACATATTCCCGGCCTGCGATTTCGCCAACGAGAACCTGGAGCGTGCCGCGCCCGATCTCAAGAATCGTGTGGCCGAGCTGGCCCACCTCCTGATAGTCATTGCCACTGTGTAAGTCACAGATTACGAACTGGATGATAACCAAAACCCAAACCGGATGCGACACCACAACCACAACCAGATGTTGACTCTACACACGGAAACTACAAGAGAAACCGGAAAGATCGATAGAAAGAAAAACAAGTTACGCTCTTCTAGTATTTTAAGTAATTTTAAAGATAGCGATTAAACAAGCAAAAGTTTAAAACAAAAGCAAAGCAAAGCAAACACTAAAAGAACTTAAAGAAGCAGACACACACGTGCAAACTTTATTGAATATAAAACTAAATGCAAGAGAGAAGGCAGAACACACATCGTAAACGTAAAGAAAGGCTAGAGACTCAAAGGAATTCACTTCCCTTCGGTTGCCCGCACATTTTCGAAAGCAAACTTGTCCAAATTTTTAAGATTATTTAACCTTTCCTAATTTAGAAGAAACGTAATGATTAACAAGAAGCTTGCAAAGTATCGTTAAGTTTGATCTCAAGAAAGAAAGTTTTATTTTTGCTTAATTTAAAATGAAGGAAACAACAAACACACGTAAAACACAACAACACAAAACGAAAAGAAAAGAAAACAAATTGAAGCGAAAAATGTTAAGAAGCAAACACAAAAGCAAAAGCCTACCAACATAATAACTGTTTAACTGTACTATGCATACTACTATCCCATACATAATATGAATATCCAAGGTCCCCTAAACACACACAAGTTTAAGTTTTGATTCAACTAATTCGGTGGAAAGTTATAGTTGCCTCCGCCGCAGCTGCTGCCCCACGTTCTACAAAGTTTCCGCGACACACTATTTCCCCATAATCTTTGGCGTTTTTCGACGGTTCCTTGGCTCTATGGAAGGTCGCCTGCCCGACGACCCCACATAGACCCAAAGAACTGCCCCGAGTCCGAGATCCCTGCTGTTGTTCCAAGCACAATTATATAGGTTTAGCGATGCGCCCAGAGGCTTTTTCCTACGATTACACATACATACAACACGTATACATTATGATTATTACATTATACATTTATCCTAGACGCGTATACATATATTTAATTATAATCGAATATTGTAAGCCAAATACTTTAAAGCAACACGTCTCGCCCCGTGTCGGGACCTTTCGCTCTGCAACAGAGCTGCGTTCGTTCTTCTTCACCTTTTTGAACTTTCCAAGCCTTGTTTTCTGTTAGTTTTTTTCTTCCTTATTTTCCTTTGTTTTTTAACTATGTAAAAAGAAACAACAACAACAACAACAACACTGCCACAACTGAAACACTTTAAACTAAAATCTTGATGATTTCAAAAAATCTGCGAAAGCTTGCGAAACTTTGTAGAATGTCGGGCACCACCAACGGCGGCTCACAAACACACCTCTAACTACCCCCCACACACATACACACACTAAATATGATGATACAATAACCTATATAGTACCCGTACCCTCTCTCTGTACACTCCTTAAGCTTAAAGAACACTCACACACGTACGTACGTTTTCACAGCCCCCCTTGTAAATTATGTGACGACGACCGGCGATCAATCGGATGGATCGTCGAGTAGCAAGAAAAAAATAAAAAAAACACACACACAAGAAAAGAAAATATTAAATGAGAAGAAAAACATAAAAACGAAAACACACAACACACACAATTGTAAAATATTTAAATTATTTAGACTCTAAAACAAGTATATGAAATGTAAATACAGTTTAATTAGTGTTTAGCGCGTATTTAGTTGTATGTTTTAAAACTAAACTAAAGAGAGAACAACTGTACATTATATAACACAACTAACGATACGAGAGGGGACGACGACGGGAGGGAGGTCTTCTCTGCAGATCCTCTCTCCCCAGATCACTCGATCTGAGATCGCGCCCACTTAAAGAGATGAAGAAGATAAAACAGTAAAGAGAGAAGTGGGAAGAGAGTAAAAGTAAGAGAAGGAGAAAGCAGCAAAGTAAACAAAACACACCTACACCTACACACACACACACTTACACTTACACACTTTTTCAAAGTTGAACAACAGATGAGGAAAAGCGCTGTTAAACATATGTTAATGTATAAGTTGTATGTTTTAAGACACTTTTTAGTTATTTCCTAAGTTAATTTGAAGAAACCGATTAAATTACACTTATTTCTTACACTTGCTTTTGTTTTCATTTTCTTATATTCCTCGCCCCCCGCCCCCCAAAAACCAGACTCCAGAATCGAAAAAATAGAGAGAGAGAGTTGACAAACCGACAAACAGAAACCGATTTCTATCTCTCAATAGGATTTCTCTATAGATTTCTCGGCCCGTAATACCAAAATCGAACCCAATAGCGAAATGCAACTTATACATACATATATACATAATATATATATAGATGTTAATGTTATACCTGTAATTAAATAAATTCTATACCTATGCAAAATGAGCGAGAGTTTACTTGGGTGGAAAATTGAGTTTTTTAAGGATTTGAAATTGAAAGTTAATTGAAACGGTTATGGTTGGGGTCTTTGCTTAGCAAGTAATTGAAACGGTTATGGTGGGGGTCTTTACTAGAGGCATATCAAATTAGTTGGGTTTTTAACCTACCGATGGGCAGCACTGGTTGCTCTGCGATTTAGTGTGCCCAGATATCGATAGTGTGACGATATTTTTGCAGCACTAGCACACTATCAGCTGTTTTGCACAAACTTTTACAAATCTTCAAATATTTCTAGAAAAAAACCATGGTTAACGATAAAAAACGACGCTCGCGCTCGCGAGAACGCTACCGAGACGACCGTCCGGCCTTGGGCAATCCCCGGGACCGAGAGCGGGAGAGAGAACGCGGCAGGGAGCGACAGGACAGACCGTACGACAGAGAGAAAGACAGACGCCAGCGTCGTTCGCGTTCCCGGTAAGTTTTTTTTGTTTTTTTTTTTTTTTTTTATGGTGAAATAGATAAAAAATAAACTGATTTCCAGGGAGGATCGCGGCAGACGCAGGTCACCCGAACGCCAACGGCCCCGCGATAATGTCCGTGAGCGTTCCAGGGAGAGAGGAGGAAATGCCGAAAAGAAACCCAAACTGGAAGGGGGAGAAGGCGCTCCACCCAAACCCCTGATTGTCCAGGACGAGGAACCCCATGAGGAGACCAAGGATACAAAGCTGAAGAAGGAGCCGCTCTCCCTGGAAGAGCTGCTGGACAAGAAGAAGCGCGAGGAGGAGGCCAGGAGCAAGCCCGTTTTCCTCACCAAAGAGCAGCGCGCCCAGGAAGCGCTCAAGCGCCGCCAGGAGGAAGTGGAGCGTGTGAGAGCCGCCCACGAGGCAGCGCGCGAGCAAATGGCCGCCGCCAGCAAGGTCAGCATCTCCATGGGCACGGCCATGGCCTCGGGATCAACGCCGGCCATAATGGCGCCGCCACCAAAGCCAGATCGGAGAGAACGTGGAGGGGGAGGCGGCGGCGGCGGTCGAGGAGATCGCGGCGGCGACAGAGGAGAGCGCGGTGAACGAGGAGAACGAGGCGGTGGCGGTGGAGATGACAAGCGGGCGGAGGACCTTACCCACAAGGACAAGGAAAAGGAACTGGAAGCCATTCGAGAACGATATCTGGGCATCATCAAGAAGAAGCGACGTGTGCGCCGCCTCAACGATCGCAAGTTCGTGTTTGATTGGGATGCCGGCGAGGACACATCCATAGATTACAACAATCTGTACAAGGAGCGTCACCACGTGCAGTTCTTTGGACGCGGCAACGTGGCTGGGATCGACATCAAGGAGCAGAAGCGCACACAGAGCAAGTTCTACGGGGATCTGCTTGAGAAGCGGCGCACGGAGGCGGAGAAGGAGCAGGAGAAGGTGCGCCTGAAGAAGATGAAGCGCAAGGAGGACAAGCAGAAGTGGGACGATCGCCACTGGTCCGAGAAGGACAACGATGAGATGACGGAGCGCGATTGGCGTATCTTCCGCGAGGATTACAACATTACGATTAAGGGAGGAAGGATACCCAATCCCATTCGAAGCTGGAGTGAGTCCGGGTTCCCCAAGGAGATCATCGACATTATCGACAAGGTGGGCTACAAGGAACCAACGCCCATCCAACGCCAGGCCATTCCCATTGGCCTGCAGAACAGGGACATCATTGGCGTGGCCGAGACTGGCTCCGGTAAGACACTGGCCTTCCTTATCCCTCTGCTGTCGTGGATCCAATCGCTGCCCAAGATCGAGCGTCTGGAGGATGTGGATCAGGGTCCATATGCCATCATTATGGCGCCCACGCGTGAGCTGGCCCAGCAGATCGAGGAGGAGACCACGAAATTCGGCCAGCCGCTGGGCATCCGCACGGTGGTCGTGGTGGGCGGTCTGTCTAGGGAGGAGCAGGGCTTCCGCCTGCGCCTGGGCTGTGAGATTGTCATCGCCACGCCGGGTCGTCTCATCGACGTGCTGGAGAATCGCTACCTGGTGCTCAACCAGTGCACGTACATCGTACTCGACGAAGCCGATCGCATGATAGACATGGGCTTCGAGCCCGATGTCCAGAAGATCCTCGAGTACATGCCGGTGACGAACCTCAAGCCCGACACGGAGGAAGCCGAGGACGAGAGCAAGCTGATGGAGAACTTTTACACAAAGAAAAAGTACCGGCAAACGGTGATGTTTACGGCCACGATGCCGCCGGCTGTGGAGAGGCTCGCCCGCTCGTATCTCCGGCGACCCTCGACGGTCTACATTGGCTCCGTGGGCAAGCCGACGGAGCGAACGGAGCAGATCGTGTACATGATGGGCGAGAACGACAAGCGCAAGAAGCTGATGGAGATCCTTTCGCGCAAAATCGATCCGCCGATCATAATTTTCGTCAACCAGAAGAAGGGCGCCGATGTGCTGGCCAAGGGTCTGGAGAAGCTCGGCTACAACTCCTGCACGTTGCACGGTGGCAAGGGACAGGAGCAGCGAGAGTACGCGTTGGCTGCTCTCAAATCGGGAGCCAAGGACATTCTGGTGGCCACCGATGTGGCTGGCCGTGGTATCGACATCAAGGACGTGTCGCTGGTCATCAACTACGACATGGCCAAGACCATCGAGGACTACACGCATCGTATCGGTCGTACGGGTCGTGCCGGCAAGACGGGTTGCGCCATTTCCTTTGTCACCAAGGACGACAGCGCCTTGTTCTATGACTTGAAGCAGTGTGTGACAGCAAGTCCTGTGTCCGTGTGTCCGCCAGAGCTGACGAATCACCCGGAGGCGCAGCACAAGCCGGGCACGGTGGTCACCAAGAAGCGGCGCGAGGAGAAAATATTCGCCTGAGGAAAAAATATTCTCATTTGAGGAACGTAAACACTTTTAGGAAACTAAGTAAAAAAAACGAATAAAGGTTCGGCAATGCCTTGGCATGGCGAAATTTCTTTTTGGAAAGAGTTTGTTTTATTTCTCGATTTGTTTCATCTCTGCAATCTCAGAAAGAAAGCATTCCTGCTCTGCTTGGAGTCCAATGGCAAATACTTGTCGTAAAAGTCAAGAATGATCTCCTCCATCTTGAAGCCAAACTTTTGGTACAACATCACGGCGGAATTGTTGGCGGAGACATGCAGCGTGATGTCCTTGGTCATGCACGTCTGAATGAGATGGTAGAGCATGAAGCTGGCAATGCCGCTGCGCTGCCAGTTTGGACGCACGGCCATAAACGAGATGTAGGCCTCGTTGTAGCCCACATCGGGCACCAGGAAGCCGCAGCCAATCACCAGTTTTCTGTACAAAGCCACCACGCTGTAGTCCGGATAGCTGAGGCAGTCGCTCACTAAAGGGAATCAAGAATTAATAGGAAATAATGGAGCAAAGTGGAGTGTATAGTTACCATCTATGTTTGGCCAGAAGGAGCTCTGCAGCAAAGCATTCACTGCTGGTATATGCTGCGGTCTTACGAAACAAAAGTCAATGGTGGCTCTCGTGGGATGTGAACCACTCACGCGATGCTGCAGCTCGCACATGAGCTTCAGCCATGGCGGCACCATCGTCTCGCTGCGAAAGATGAATGGATGGAGAACCCTCTGCGAGTAGGGAGACTCAAACAGCTCATACTGCGTGCAACCGGCCAGGCGGGCGTGAAAGGAGCTCCTGGCATCCTGCCGCGAGTGCGCCAATAGCTGATACCTGTCCAGTATCTGCGCCTGCTGGTGGCCCTGCATCTTCAGCCTGGCTCTGGCCAGGGGATCGATGTGGTCATCCAAGTTGAAAATGGGACGATTGTGCTCGCGCTTCCACTTGCGCAGGCAGAGTTTCCGGTACAGACGCCGCACGTAGGCGGGAATGGTTATCTGACACTCCTGCTCCAGCGAGAATATCCTGTGGAGCCTCTGGTATAGCTTCTGCTCCTCGTAGACACTCATCAGCTCGAGATTGCCGCTGGTAGAGGAGACGTCATCGGAATCCTGGGCTTCCTGCAGCCAGGGCCAATTCCTGCGTGGCTGTCGCTTGAAGCCACTTGGCTTGCAGGGCTCCATGGGGGGACCTTGGTCATCCGCTTGTATAGTGTCCGCGGCATCGTTATCCATTTCCTCTTCCATTGGCTCATCTTTGACGATGACATTCGGCTCCTGCGCCTGGAAGTTTGTTATCTGTACAATGCGCGGCTTGTAGTCTTGCTCCTCTTCCTCCATCTGTCCATTTTCATCCAGTTCCTTGGTCTCATCTTCAGTCTCTGTGCTGCTTTCCTCTGTGGGATCCTTGCTGGTCTCTTCCTGGATGTACTTGCTACCCCGCACCTCCTCCGTTAAAGTGGGCATTCCAAAGTTGGTGTCCATGTCAAAGAAGGCTGCCGTGCTCGGCGGGCGTTCTAGCAAAGCTTCGGTCATAAAGAAATCCGATTTGCCAGCACCAATTAGAGGAGGTGGCATTATGCCGGGCAGATTGTTGAACATGCTCAGGTCATCGCCGCCCAAACTCTCGGCCAGAAAGTCCATCAGACTGGCCTGGACACTGCTCAGGGGTTGATTGTGAGGCTCTTCTTCCTGAGGAGGTGGAATTTCCTGAGGAACTAAAGGAACTGCTGCAGTTGTGGTAGAAGGTTGTTTCTGGTCCACTGGCGAGGCTGGCGCCTGAAACTTCGGCTGGCGACCCATAAAGGGACTGCAAAACGAAGGGAATATCAATAAAAAGCGGGCTTTGGCGTGGCAAGGTTCACGGAATCTTACATGGTACGGGCACAGCCCTCTCCTGGTTGGTTTGTTTCTGGCCCAAGCTTTATTATCTTGGTTTTATCTTCGGTATGATCGGTCACAGAGATCTCGCTGCTGCAGCTGTTCTCATCCACAGCCGGCAGGCGCTTCTCATTGCGCAGTTGCAGACGCTGCAGTTGCTTCTTTTCATCTGTTACGGGTAATATAGATTTCTAGGAGTTATTTAGGATTAAATCTAAAACCCTCATGTTAACTCACACTCCCTGAGCACACTTCGGGGCGTCTGGAAGGGCTTGGCCAGCTTCCACCAGCCGTTCTCCTGGAACACATCCAAACCAGACTGAAAGTACTCCGGGCTGTTGTGCGAGAGAGCGCCGGAAACGGAGCCATACCACTGCTTGCGGCGGCGTCTAAGGATTGAATATTATATTTTAATCAAGATAAAATTATTATAAATAATCCACAGCCACTCACACGTGCGCTCCAAAGATGTAGTTCCAGTTCTTGTCCACGAAACTGATGATGTGCGTGCGCCAGTGGAAGAACCCGTGGTGGCCCAGTCCCTTCTGCTTGATGGACAGATTGTACAGCGTCAAGGTGATCACCAGGAGCCAGGGAATCCTCTGGCGACCGAACCGCTCTTTGATCACGGAAGGGGATGGGGGCACGGGCCCTTGCCGCAGCTGCTCCTCTACACATTTCACGCACGTGAACTCGAAGAAGACGTCGCCCAGCAAGTCGCCCGGCGTGCTAGCGTGCGGCAGGCACTTGATGTGCACCTGGCGATGACACTCCAGGCACTCCAGATAGTTGTCATCCTCCACAACCGAGTCGCAGTATCTGCAGTCCATTTTGTCGGCTTTTATTGTTATTTTGATGAAAATAAACAAATTATAAACACAACTTGTTGACAATACAGAATGCAGTGTGACCAACGTCTATGGTATACCAAAATGCTTCCTTGGCGGGTTTTAGTACAAAACAAGAAGGGAAGATAACTTTGGAACGTCGAAGCTTGTGTACTCTTGCAAATGAATATTAATATTAATAATTCTAATATATATATATATTCCTTTCCCAAAACCACTAAATTCATGTATTTCAACGGCATTTCAGTATTTATTAATGCTTCTAAATACAAAAATGATGTACAAAAATGTTTGTGTCGCTCAGGTACTAGAATGTGTGTTGCGAAACGAATAGAAATAGTTTTGCAACACTCTTTCCGCGCGGCATGCCGTTGGTGAACACTGTCATACTCAGTTCCAGCTCAATGTCCTGCGGTCCTTCCAGAGATTGCTTTAACAGAACATTAACCTGATTGTTGTTCTTTATGGTGCTGTAAATAATATAAATATTTATTGTATTAATGTTTAAGAATAGTTTATAGTTGAGACTTACTCGAAATTAGCATCAGTTGCCTTCTGAATATTGTTGGTTGTCTGGATACGCACAATTTTGAGATCAAAATCGATGTTATCGTACCATAAAGGACCTCTAAGGGTGAAAATAGGACGACCCTCGGGCGGGATCATCAGTTTGGAGACAAAGGTTATGAAATTGTAAGTGTAAGCCGAGGGTTTAGTGTAACAGTCATCTCCATCGCAAAAGTTACTATTCTGACGGCAACGACTAAGGGTAGAAAATTTTAAATATTATAATTTGTTAATTAATTAATTAGTTAAGTTACTTTTTCTGCTCTTGATCAATAGTGTATCCGTGGGGACAATTAATGGTCGTGCACTTGTAGCTGCCTCGGATGTTGGTACAAATATCATTCTTTAGGGATTAAAACGAGAAAAATATAATTCATTTAAATAATTCTTATAAATATATCCTACATAAAAGTATTATAAATATTGGAGATCAAAGCAAATAGCACTCAGGAAAGCACGGATCTCTTTTAATTTATAGTTAATTTTTATTTAAATAAATATATAAATAAATATAAATAACACACTCACCCGACCAGTGCAGACATGACTACCAGTGGCAGTGGTACACTCATCGATATCCCGACATGTGCTTCCATCTGCCGATAAAGTATAGCCTCGAGGACATGAGCATTGATAGGATCCTGGAGTATTGATGCAGGTTCTGTGGAAAATTTTAATTCATTGAAATTCCTTGAAAATATCTGTAAGATTCAACACCTTACCCCATGCACAGCTTGTAGTCCTTGTGAACTTCACACTCGTTGATATCGTTGCAGGTGCGATTATCGTGTCCCAATTGGTATCCCGAGTTGCAAGTACACCTGTAGCCGCCCCAGAAGTTGATGCACTTCTGCTGACACAGACCCGTAAGGACTTGACACTCGTCAATATCGAAGCATTGCGTGTTGTTATCGTCATCCGGTCTCTTTTGGAAGCCCGTCTTGCACTCGCAATAGAAGGATCCAATGGTATTGAAGCATTGGGCGTTCGAAGGACACACACGCTGATCTAAAGCACACTCGTTGATGTCCACACAGGTGTTGCTGCCGGTAGGGAGACGCTTCAGCTCATGACCCGTGGGACAGGCACAGACATAGCCTCCATTTCGATTCCGACAGATTTGCCTTTCGCCGCAATTGTGCTCGCCAGTGGCGCACTCATCGATATCTGTTTAAAAGGGAATTCATTATTAATCTTTAATAAAGTTTTTTGAATATTCGGAAGAAGCTGAGAGGTTAAGAGTCTAGGAACTTGTTTTGGTATTTACCAACACAGGATGTTCCCTCCGCTGTTGATTTGTATCCTGGCGAACACTGAAGCAAGCTCTCGCAGCGATAGTGTCCATTGGTGTTGATGCAACGCTGATGGCTGCCACAGGGATTGCTTCTCAAGCACTCATTTATGTCTAAAATGAAATTATTTTTTTTTTATTTTGAATCAATTATATAAATATCTTTGTTAATAATTACCAACACATGCCCCAAAGCTGTCCCGGTAAAATCCAGATGAGCAATCCAATTGGGATCTCGAAGAGGTGCCATAATTGGAGGCAGGATATCTTGTTTCCCAAGAGAAAGGCTTTACTGTAGTTGTTGTAGTGGTTGTAGATGTTGTTGTTGTAGTATAACGTGTCGTAGTGGTTTTTCTGTAACACCGAAACGATCCTTTGGTGTTGTAGCAGTCATAGTTATAAGGACAATTGTGAGTTTTCAAAGCACACTCGTCGTCATCTTGAAATAAACAATAGAATATACATTGAGTTCATTTGTCTCTTAACGAAACAATTCCTATATAAAGATATAAATTATTTAATTTTCCTAGAATTCTCACCATCACAGTTCCCGGTCTCCGCGTTCAACGTGTAGCCAGTGCCGCAACTTTGAAGGCGCTATTATATATACATAGGTAAACATTCCTGAATAAAAGAAATATGAACAATTTGGTATAATGATTTCTACGAAATACCGTGCATATATATGATCCAATCGTGTTGTCACACCTCTGCGTTGGCAGGCATTTGTGGTTGTTAATCGAGCACTCATTAATGTCTACATATAAAGATGTGCAATTAAGGAAAAAAATCCAAGGAACTACGTTAAGGTCCTTACCCACGCACTCGTCGGACGTGGCATCCAGATGGAAGCCCACCTTGCAGGAGCAGATGTAGCTGCCCAGAGAGTTCCTGCACTCCTGATGGGGTTTGCTATGACAGTTATTTGTCGAATTGTTGGCACACTCGTCTATATCCGTACAGCTGCCATCCTTCAGAGTGAAGCCATCGTCACACGATGGTTGTTTTCGGGTTTCAGTAGAGTATGTAGTTTTGGAAACTGAAAAGGTAATGGTTTATTTTTATGAATTAACTTTGAAAAGACATCCCCTTCCCTTACCTTTACACTCATCCAATTCCGTATCATAATGCTTTCCCTCTGGACATTCCTTGGCCTTCACATTTAAACAGTGATAACCTCCGATTGTATTGTGACAATATTGAGATAGTTTGCAATCATGGGACAACTCCTTGCACTCATCAATGTCAATGCATTTGCTTTCCAGCTCGTCTAGATCATAGCCACTGGGACATTCCTTGTTGTTGTTGTTGTTGGATTCCGCAGCAAGTAAAGGTGAGCAGGTGACATTGTTAGGATCCAGCTTAAAGCCCTCATGGCACTTGCACTGATAGGCATCGAAGGTATTCTCGCAGATCTGAGCGCACAGATTGGGTATTTTGCCACAAATGTCATCTAAAAATGTAATAATTTAAATTAAACTTAATTCAGTTACTTGGAGTTTCCACTTACCATCATCATTTAGGACAATTGTACCCTCTTCATCTGGTTCCGTTTCCGAATCAGGAATTACCTTATTTTCAATATCATCTATTCCCGCAGGAAGAGTGTCGTTGGTCCTTATAGAACCAGACTCGGAACCCTCTTCGTAGCAGCAGTCTCGGTAGGATTCAATGGCGGATATAAAGGAAAACAAAGGATCCCTGCAGTTCACTTTGCTGGCCTTGACAGCTAATCCTATTTGACAGGCTCGACAGCAATTGGCATAGGAACTATGAGATGTAACATTCTCGCCGCCATCGCAACGGGTGCCATCCAAGGCGGCCAAACGACCAAGCTCACAATTCTGATGATCCAATTCCCGGGAGCAGCACACCTCGAAGGTGGAGTGGCACAGTCCCAGCCAGAGTTGCGGGATTATCGTTGGAGCCATGTCCTTGGTGGCACAGGAGGCCGAGGTGCGGGCATTGCGAAGTCCACTTATGCAGCATTTTCGAATATACTCCGAAATGTCACCTAGAAAAAAAATATATATATATAAATATATTTTCATTAATCTTTTTAATTTAAATCTTAACCAAAATTGATTAATTTTGTCAAGGTCATGGAAAATATTAAAATATGTTTATTTTTAAGTTTGCACTCTGTCAACTGAAGATATAAATCAACAAAAAACTACTTATAGCCTTGATTTTCTCTAGAAAATAAATAGATAATAGGTAGCCTTGTGGGACAAGGTTTTTTGTATAATTCATAAGTGCTTTAAATATTAGAAAACTTTTAGTTATAAATTCTCCAATTGTTATCAAAGTTTGCAGAGAAAACTTTATAGAATAGATAAGAAATAAATCTATATGTAATCCCTCAAAATATATATACAATACTTACCAGCCGATGCCACCAACGAGACATGTTGCCCAGCTATTAATATTGTACACAAAATCCAATACAATTTATTTATCATATCTTTGCTGCGAAATAATTAAGTTTTCACTGTTTTTGAAATCGGAATAAAATAATAAGTTAATTATTTAAGGGAGCCGGAACGGGAGGCTGAACCTTTCAGTGAGAGAAATAAACACGAATGAATCTTCCGAGTTCTTGAGCACATGTACGGCACGCTTGAGATACATATGTATCTCATGGATATGGATATGTGCATATGTATATCTCGTCGTAATTGCGCACATATGCACACATTGATAACATTTTTAGAACAAAGAAGATCTCGGACTGAACGAAGTGTGTGCCCCTACATTAACATACTTATTATCTGAGCAAACATCGGAGATTAAGAATCTCTTGATTTATTAAGATAACAGTTAGGTCAGGTATACTTGCTTTTAATTTTCTTTCAATTTAATTATGGGTTTTATAAATTGATCATTAATTAAATATATTTTTATTTAGATTAGAACCATTTAAAAATATTTAGATCCGTTAATTTGAATTTTTCAAACACAGGCGGGCTGTTATTTATGATAATAAAATACTGACTGAAGTTTATGGAGTCTTGAAAAAAGTATCAATGTTATTAATATTTAAGTCTGAAGATTAAAGATATAGGTACCTACAATTAGTAACTACTTTTAGGAGATTTAATAACTTTAAAGATCCTTCTTTGCGTTTGGGGAACGATTAGTAAAGTGTGCCCAAGATTATACTTGTTGATTATGCTTTTTAACGCCTGAAAAAGCAGTCCGGATTAGTTCCTAATAAAATCACAAGGAGCGCTGTGGAAAGCGCCATCTACTGGACCGAAGTTGGTTATTAATTTAAATAAAAATGTAAATAAACTTTTTATATTAGATTAATTTAAATCAAATCAAAATGAGATCAAACATTCTTACTCAAAAATAAGTATCACATTATTTCAGAGAAATACAGAATTCAATAACACATCAAATTAATGGAAGTCCTACCTGTCTGCCATTCACAAACAGAATCCGCAGGATTTGTGGATTTCAAAATTGTCGGTTTATCAAACAAGCGTCCTGTGTTGAGTTTCCTGCGACCAGAAACCGATGTCGAATGCACCGAGAAATGACATTAATGGGCTCTTTACGGCTTACGCATAATTAAGGCCGTTACCGCCAGATTTCGGCCTCCCTTGCACCGCTTTTGACTTGGCCTCTCGGCCCGCCCAATGTGTTGTCTTAACCGGGCCTAATTAGGCATCGCCGCCAGTTTGGTCCTTCTCCGAACAGTGATGTTGCTGCTGTGGCTGTTGTGCGTATGCCTGATGATGTGCATGATTGGTTTACGGGATTGGCAAGGACTTCATTATCGTGGGTTAAGTCGTGGGTTTCTTAAGACTCCTTAAATATGCAGTAAGTGCTGCAAATTCTCACTCTTCTTTTCAAGTTTCTTGAGCTCCATTACCATAATTCTTAAATTAAATTATTTTACTTTTCCCAACAGTTCTTTAATTTAAGCTCGAACTACATTCAACTTATTTGTCTGCTGCCCTCGAGTTGGCTTTCATTTCGTTCGCGACTGTCCTGCGGCAAGTACGGAAAATAACTGAGATGATGGAAAATATGGTGAAATAAATTTAATTTTTTTCGCCAGCGGCAGATTATAAAAAAAAGATACAGAAACACACTACTTGAAATATGTCTGAATTATGGTTTAAGAATTGTGCAAAGTTTTCAGTTAAAAGAGGGGTTGGTTGGAAGCTTTAAGTATTTATGAGTTTGTATATTTATGGGTCATAAAGAACTGGCATTAGAATTATAATATTAAAAAGGAAAAAGTCAAGAGATAATAGTTTTTGATGCTGAATTCGAAAGGGTTCTCTTTTCTTTTTAACTTGATAAAATATGGCATAGATAAATATGTATAGCTATTTATTTATAGGGATTATTTGTTAATTAAACATATTTTACTATTATTATTTGCCCTTCAATATAGCTTTCTTTTCTCCAAGTACAAATATAGTTGCTGAACACTCCACTTGACTTAGTTTGACAAATTGAACGGTCCTAGTTACTGATTATGACATTTACAGATGTGATGCTGGCAAGTGTTTGATTGCCTACTCATTTTCTCAATAACAAGGACTTTTGTCCTGCCTGTCGAGGTAATTTTTTCCACCTGCACTCACCTTAAGTATGCCTCCCCAATCATTTTGCTCCCTAACAACAACGGCAAATCAAACAAGGTTATGGCTTTTCCAGGTTGACCGTTTTCCGTTTTCCGACCGATTTAGTGCCGTGGTCCTGGCAAAGAGAGAGAGAGGTGGAACAAAGGACAGGAGCAGAGGCAACCGAGGTGGCATCTCCTTCGATAGAGAAAGGGAGTAACAGGGAGAGGACCAAACAAACGCCGTCTGGCTGTCACTTAATCGAAGCCATTAGCGTTATTAGTGGGCCCAGGTAAAGGTACTACACTGAGGGAAATTACAGTATTTTGTAAGGAATTAAGTAAGCTTACAAGTTATTTATTTAAATATAGTATGTTTATTATATGAACATGTCATACTTAAGCCATATTTGGCATACATTTTAATATAATTTTTAATATTTAAAAACTCCTACTCCCACGCCTGACTCGCTGCCAAGTAGAGAGCAAAGAGTGTCTGGACATTGTGTATATAATCAGCTTGCGACTCGAGTGGTCCTTCCACCCCAAATCTCTCGCACAAAACTCTGACATAATCCGCCAAGGATATGTTTTGTTGCAGACAGGATCTGTAGGCCTGATCCAAGGCATTCTTAGTCTCCTCATCGCCGTAAGATCTTGGCCAATCCTCCAAAAGAGCATCGATATCCTTTCGCGGCTGGGCATCGTACATCGATTGCGTCATGTGCACCTGTTCCACCTCGGAGATCCATTTATCAATGTCCTTGCCCGATCGGGCTGTGGGAATCAGGGATGCCGAGGAGGCGTGTCGGGGATTACGCCCCATGCTGCCACTTAGCACCGATCGCAGCTTCATATTCAGCAGAGATGGCTCCGACTGGGTTCCCGAGGGCTCGTCCAGCAGCCACAAGCCCAGTCTCTCCAGGTGCTCATCGAGTTCCCTTTGACGCTGTGGCTGCAGGAGTGGAGGAGCCTGGACCTTTAGCAGGGCATCCACATCGCCCACGGCGGGCACAAATTCAGGGATAAAGGGTTGCAGGTGAAAAGGAGTATCGATCGTTTGTGGTGTGTACTTCAGGATATAGGGAAACAGGTCCTTGAGTTCCCCCGGCAGTGAGAGATCCTCCCACTTGTCCGGACTGATGCTGAAGGGCTGCTCCTCCTGTCGCTCGGATCTACCGGGACTGCTCCTCATGGGCAGGGTTAACTTTTGGTGAGGCAAACGGGTTGCTCCTGCTCCGCCCCTTGCGCCACCAGATCCCATGCCACCGCCGGCTGCCTCGTCGCTGCCCGAGCTCATGGCATCGTCCTGCGACTGCGACTGCTTGGAGTTGCGAGTGCTATCCGGTCGCTTTTGGGTTCGTGGTCCCGGCACCAGACCCGTCATGCCCACGCCCATGGTCATGCCTTTTGGCAACTGCATCTCGCTGTCGTCGTCATCGTCGCTGTCCTCCGCCTCGTCATCGTGATCAATAATATCCTGCAAGAGGCCATCGTCATCCGTGGAGTTGTTTTGAAATTGCTGAAAGGAGAAGAATATTGATTATATTTATTAAATAAGTATTTTTCTCTTGAGTTTCAATTTGTATTATTTTTTTATTATTTATTTTTGTATCGCACTCACCATTCGACGATGCCTGCCCGCGGCTGCTCTTTGCGAATTACCGGCGGCACCTCCTCCCTCGGCGCCTCCTGTGGCCCCACCTCTTCCGCCTCCGGGGAGACTATTCCGCGGCTCCATTTGGACACTGCTGAGGTGCTTGGAGTCGGGTCCGTTGATTGTGATCTCCTCGTCGTAGAAGTTCATGGCCAGCTGCTGGGGACTCAAATTCGAAAATAGCTCTCCAGCTGTGAGAATACTCTCGAGCTATTCAGTTGCCTTTTCGGTCCTTTTCCTTTTTCCTGCCCACTTCCTGGTTTTCCGCGAAAATCCGCAGAGCACTTGTCTTGCAATTTTCCGCTCCTTTTGCAGGTGCCAAGGCGTAGTCCTTGTTTCCTTTCACCGTCGCGTATATTTCTATATGCCGAAATATTGGGTTTTTCTCAGGGTTTTCCGTTTTGTTTTGGCTGCTTTTCCTTGCTGCTTTTACCTGCTGCTGCAAAAGTTGTCAATTGCTTTGGCCATTGTCGGTGTCGATGGCAATGTGGTTGTCTTGACAACGGTATAAAGTCCTTTACACGGGGAGAAATAACAGAACCTGTGCTAAATAAAATGTGATTTAAAGAATCAAAAAATATTTGAGTTCTTTAGGTTTATATTTATTTATTTTATATATTTTTTTAATAGTAAGTAAGACATATTAAGAAAGTAAGTAAATTTATTTATATTTCATTCTTCTTTCTTTCTTTTCTTATATAAAATTATTATTATTTTCTTCCTATAAAAATTATTTCATTCATAAATTTACCACAAATTTCTTGCAGTGCATTGGCTGGCACTTTGTTGTTTTTCGGCTGGTTGCTATTGTCATATCCTTTTTGGCCTGCGAAAACATTTACAGCTGTAGAGGCTGTCCTTCGTTTCACGCCAAGGGTTTTAATTACATTCAATTCTGAACCGATTTTCCATCACTGGCCGCCTTTCGCCCGAGTCCATTTAAATAATTTGTAGCTCCTGTTTAAGGTTTATGGCGGCGAATTCATTAATGGGTGCGTTAAATTTTGTAGGTTTCTCAAAAAGGATCCCCGAAAGGCTTAACCAAATAGGTTTTCATTAACAGGAGGCGCCGCCGGCTTAAAGTTGAGGTAGAAAATTTCACAGAGCCGGAAAGATGGAAGGATCTGGACATATGTGGGTATTCCTGGAGATAACATTGGAAATATTCCGATATAAGGTTTTCCTTAAGTGATAATGGGTTTAAAACCAAAGGGTATTATATTTTTTTTTTTGGAAAAGATTACAGGCAACACATGATAAATATTGGTATGCCTTTATGACATTAATTTGTAAATAAATGGATAAAATATCATCTTAAAACAGGAGATATATGTAAATATATAAATATAATAAATCTAACCCTCATAAACTATAAACATTCTTAAAAAAAATATTTTTATTTTATTTATTTATTATTTTTATTCCGTCTTCAGTTATAATTTCTTCAACCCTTCCATGCGCCGCAACAAATTGTTGGTCCCCTTTACGCCGTCCATGCCTTCCATTCACACGGCTTCCACTCTCTTTACGCATTTTCTCTCATACTATGCCAGTGTGGGAAACAACAGAGCTCTCTGAGAGAGAGCACAGTGGGTGAACAGAGGCCAGCATATCTCTTTATAAATTTATTTGTTATAGTTTAAAAAGATTTTTCAATGCGGATGCGGTTTCGAGTTGTGTCTATTTGAGCCGTCTTTTGTTTTATTTCACTAATAATCCAATGACAATAACAATAGTTATCTAAATGAATATTTTATTCCACTGTTCGTTTACAAACAACAATAAACCGAAAAGAGAGAAAGAGAGCGTTACAGTAGGCTGTTATTTAACAGACAGCTAACAGGCACCTGCGTACTGTGGGGCCCATCGTATTTATTTGTTGCTAAATTAACTCTTTAAACAAAAGTTGATAGTTCATATTTTAAATAATTGATGTCAGATAATTGTTCAATCGTATTAGTGCTTGCACTGGAGTCTATTTAGTTCAAATAAATATCTAAGCATTATTAACATTTTGTCCCTTAGAAGAACACGCTTTAAATTATGTATATATTTTAATTTATATTTCTTTCTTTGACTAAAAAAAATGCACACAATAGGAATATGTATTTTGTATTACTGTATTTTCTCACTTTTTACAGAAGTAATTAATTTACCTACGAAAAGGCTAATTTTCACCACTGTGCAACGTATACTTGATTTCCAGCCGTATGCTTGTTTTTGCTGCTTCTCTTTGGGCCTCGCATTCGCGTTTCCAACTTGTCGCTGTGCGGACGTCACGTTTTGCCGCTGCTCCGAGATTCAAGAAATCCATTTGAAATAACCGATTTTTACGTCTTTTGTGCTTGGTAATATCACGCTTAATCGCTCAGTAACGGCGACCATTAATTAAATGGCAAAGTGTCGGTGTGTCAATTGAATCAGTACGACTTTTGATTGAATTAAAATACGAAGTTGCAAAACACAATAACAGCAATAATAGCCAGTGCAATTAGCGGTAATTAAGCCGGACCATCGCGGTAATTTTTGCACATTTCTGATCGGGCGCCAAAAGATATTTTTTCCACACACAGACACACACTCTCGTTCCCTGCCTTTTTTTAGGATAATTAAATTGGAGAATTGTGTTTTGGCAAGAGAGAGTCCTTCCGCCTCGTGTAGTGGCTGTGCATGTGTGTGTGTGCCACGGTGTGTGTTCAGTTGTTGTGGAGGAATTTCTCATTAAACCGGCGCTAAAAGGATTACGAACCCGTTCATCTTCATCGTCATCAGACCCGCAGCGTCCCGAATAACGGTAAGTTAGCAGGGATTCCCCCAGCATTCATTTTGATTTGCACTTGGAGAAAATGTGGGGATATTTAGAGGATTAATTGAGAGAGAATTAGATGGGAGAGTTGCAATGTTGTGAGATAATAAGAGAAAATTGAAAAAAACATTGCTTTAAATATTCTTTACAAATTTCTTATTTGTTTTTACTATTAAGAGAACAAAAATAGTATCTTTTATTACTTATAATGATTTTTGATTGAAATACAGTTTTTCCATGGCAATTTCTACTATTTTTGTTCACGTTAAAATTTTCCACAAATTTTTTAGATCACGTTGACGTGTTATTTTTCACAAAAAAATGAAATACATTCTGTTATTCGTTCATACATTTGATACTAATGAATATTAATTAAATTTATACTTAAAGAATATTTACTTAAATAATATTAAGAAATTATGAATAATAATTTAATATAAAGAATCTCTCATTCAAATATTTGAAGTTTTTGGATAAAACCTTTATTCTTCAGAACTAAGAAATGAACTAAATTTTTCTCTCACTTCACACCTTCAATACCGCTACTCTCGTTTTATGTGTTGGCTTTTCACGCGACCCTCGCAACAGTTAAAAAGGGTTGACCATGTGCCGAGGGTCAATATGCTTTTGTTGAGGTTAAACTGTGCTCGCAGGATACAAATCCTGCCACCCCTTTTAGCCAGCCGACACCCACTTACCACTTTCGGCACTCGGCAGCCCCTCCTCGTACAGCCGCCGCCACATGCGAGGCCAACAATGAAAAGCCCCTCCGGAAAAAGTTTTCGGCAATAAAACGAAATTGTTTTGAATTATTGAGATCTCAGAGTTGGCAAAGAGGGAGGAAAACTGGGCCTGTAACCGGATGGTGCCTTTCCTGGTGCGGCTTCCTTCTTTATATTGTTTAAATATAATTTATATTTGGCGCATTTATGGCCAGGACAGGACTCCGGGTCTCGGGACCCAGGACTAAGGCTGGCACCCTTATAGGTGTCTGGGGGCATTAACGGTTAACATGTTTGCGGTTTTTGATTGCTGCCAAGTCCTTTTATCAGCCCATAAAACGAGGCGATCCAAATGCCAGGCCACATTTTTCGGTCCTGACTATATGAGGGCGTGAGGATATGCGAAAGGATACTTTCTGCGTGTGTGTGTGTGCTTGTGTGGTTTCTGCAAATTGGCGAAAGGTTTTATAGAGTTCAGCGGAGTAACGACCAGTTTATCAATTCTGTATGGAGCTTCAGTCGCAACCCGATAACAGTTGTATGCAAATACGAAAAAAAGTTGGGTCGATGCACTGAAAGTAATAATAAAGGAGAAGGAGAGGATAAAGATATCAAGGGTGTGAAGATACCAATTAAATTAAAAGAAGATAAGCCACCAAGGGTAAAAACACATTTGTGAAATTATAACAAATAAAAGTTAGCTGCGAAAAACACATTTGCGAAATTAAAATTAAAAAAAATATTCATAAATAATAAGAAATGCTTACAAAACTCCGTCTTCTTTTACAATTTCCTTGATAAACTTCTCTCCAACTATTTCATTTAACATTATACCTTAAAAGCGTTAATAAATAAACCTTAAATTAATACATTACTTGGGTATAATTTACCGAAACTCAAGCTCCATTAATACCAACTCGAAGGGCATCAATTTCACTTTCTTCATCTCGTTCCTACTCCTCCTGAAACACAAATTGCAACCTTTAACAAATATTAAGATTCATTTGCAGCGAGGAGAATCTAATTTCTTGACCAAGTCAGCAACGTCTGTGGTTATTAGCTAACCAATGGCCAGCATCCAGCATTCGACAGCCCGGCGTGGCTAATTAATTTCCATTCAAGTAAATGGAAATGCGTAACCATAGAATGCCGCAAATTAATTTTCAGACGGAAAGAAGGAGAAAAGCCACCGACAGACAAACAGACAGACAGACAGAAAGGCAGTTAGATGTTGAACAGAGTGTAGCTGTTAGATCAACAAGGAGAAGGTACTAAAGAACAGTGCGGTTCATTAGTAAAAATAAATGTTTAATTAAAGAAATACAAGTTTAGAGATGTTAGAGGAAAATATATCCAAATTGTAATAAAAAGTCTGTTTAATAATTTGTCTTATTATAAGGAAAATAATAAACCATTTATCAACAATATTTTCCAGAAATACAATAGAAAATCTGCTACATTTTGTTTAATAAATATTTGTTCATTTTCTAAACAAAATTTCCCCAAAAACTTTTCCCTCTCCTCACTTTGTTAACATTATCCAGTGACTTGAGATTAATTGCAATAATTATTACAAAAATTCCGCCTTTGATACGCACTGTATACACACATACAATCCATTTATTTGCGGGCAATATAAATTCCTCGAGTTCTCTCTGCCATTTTTATTTGTATCCTGCGGTCTGGTCTGGTGCTGCTCTATGGCAATTGCTGTTTATTGTAATTTTTTATGTTATGGTCCAGCCATGGTTCTCTTTTTTGGGCACCATAACTAGCGACTGGCGACTTCGACCTATATACAAGTGATTCTATTGTGGCTCGGACATATTCCGAGGCCTAAATCCAAAAGGTCGACCCAGACACTCGCAGACTTTTCCACTTTCGCTTTTCATTGTGCGCTGTGTTTGCCAGAGGAAAATAAAGGAAAGGCGAAAAGAAAATGTTTGCTTATCTCTTTGCCTACACATTTTTATGTGTGTTGTGCTGTGCTTTTGTCTCCCGCTCTCTGTTGAATGGGTGTTGGGGCTTAAGGATTCGCTGTTTTGGACTTTTTTTGTTTTCGGATAGTCATCAGCATGCAGGGGCATGCCACATGGCTACATGGCAACACCCACTCCTCCTCTAATCTCCTCCGAGTTTAGCGAAAGCGAAAGCCTGGCAAAGAGAAGGTCACCATTAAAACGAGAATGAGAATCGTTCTACGGTTGAAAGTTTGTCGTGGCAGCGAATTATGCCAGATTGGTTTTTATTTAAATTAGTTTTAGATTCCTTCGGGTTCGGTTCCGAACCAATGTTCGCTCAAGTGTTAAAACTGAGGATACAGAAATTGATTTTCGTGCCTCAGATTGAGAGCTTCCGTTCCCTTCTTTAATGGCCAACTCAGCTGTTTCCCCAGAAGTTTGGCCCCCAGTCTCAGACGAAATAAATAAACAATGTGGCTGGGGATTTGGATTTCGGTGTCGCCTATCAATGACAAATTGCATACAGAGGCAAATGTTTTCGTTTTCGCTGTCAAAAAACTCTTTGGGTGCGCTCCCTCTACACTTTATCCCTTCTCAAGACGACTGCCAAGTAATAATGACAGTTTATTAAATGCCAATTCAGATCCACATCTCGGATAACCCATGGAAAGTTTCTTTTGGCAAACAGAAAATAACACAACTCTTGATTGCCGGCCAAACTTTTTTCGTTAACCTTTTCGGGCTGACCCCCAAGTCGCATCGGTTCGGTTCCTCATCAGCATAATCCCATGGGAGGTAAAGAGGGGCTCTTTTGGGTAAAAACACACAACTTTCCCAACACACGCCCAGCCACTCGAAGATAACTTTTGTAAACATCTCTCTGGCTGCTTGGAGATACATCTCAGGGAGGAGGGGAGACCCTCCCGTCGTATCATTTATCACGGCTTACACGCCGAAAATATCATTTACATGGCAAAGGCAAAGGCAAAAGGCTGGGAAAACGGAAAAGTGAAATGAATTATGTTCGAGGTGATGAAGTTATCATTCGGCTATCAACGCCACGGAGGCGGAAACCGTTCAAGTTGTCAATGAGATTGATTATTCAAAAAGGGGGAAAAAGGCGCCAGCTCAAAGGTTTTCTTAAGTGTAAAGAAAAATGACAATTAATAATTAATGAATTTTCCAAATCATTGAAGATGGGTGAGGGTTTTTGACTGGTTATATAACATTTTAAATAAAGAGGTAAATATAGAAATATTGATTATATATTGATGATTATGAAATCAACAAAGTTAGGGAAGTATTTTATAAGAGACTAAAATACAACCTAAAGAACAAAAACCGAGGGGGATTTTGTTTATTATAATATTAAATACTTTTGCGTAGAATTGAATAATAGAAAATAATAATAAAAGAAATTAATAATAGAAATTAACACAAAAAATTATTAAAAGGCTTTCTGCTATTTAATAACCCCCTAAAATTAAGAAAAATACCCAAACACTACGAAAAACTATATGAAACCATAATAACATAAACCAAAATTTGGTCTTAGATTATTCAATCAAATCCAAGAGAAAGTTTCTCAAATGATGTGTTAAGTCTTGGACACCATCTAAGCCATTGAAAGTTAATCAATTTTTTTGCATAAAGAAATTCTTTAAAGCAAAAACAAAAGATATCTAGATCATTACCATAAAATAGCTCCATTTCTCCGAATAATAACATGACAAAATCCTTACAATTTCTGCAAATTTTAAGCTGAAACCATTTTAAGTTCTGCTCCCGCCTGAGACTTGTTAAGAAGCAATTTCTAAGCAAAGTTTTTTAGTGTTGTCTGGTTCTTTGATTGTTATGTCTTCACCACTACGTTTCGCTTTATCATATCTCTTTCACTTTGTCATTCTCTGGCATTCCAATAAACAGTTCTAGCGCTTTTTTGTTTGTTGTTCTTTTTCCATTTTGCCGCCGCAACAACGAATTATTATTATTATTATTACGGTGACCCATTTTGTTCGGTGTACATACTTAGTGTGATTTTCAATTACCAAATTACTGACCCCAAAAAGCGATTACTAAACATGCTCCACTGTGTGCCATAACTGATTTGATACCCACTATATATGTATATATACTAACCACAAGATTGCTTTATCAGCAAAAAAAGAAGAGAAATATAGAACCAAACACGAAGAACAGTTAGCTGCCAAAGAATAGAACTTTATTGAATTGGAAATGTAGGTGGTTTCGTATGTATCAATAGCAACGATGGAGCTGGTGGCCTAGTCAAATATGTGGGGCTCAGTGTTTGCTTTAGATAAGCTATCTAAATAAGAATTTCCTATCGAATCGCCAAGTTAAGGTTCCTAATCCCTATCGACGCCAAGCAATACAAAGAAATACGATTAAATTCGGTTCCCCTCCATATTATTATTTATATTTTCGCCACGCAATTTATGAGCTCATCAAATGGCTGCGACAGGTTGACGCTAACGATTTGAATACTAAGTTTTATTTATAGGGATTTATCAGTGGAATCTAATGGATACACATAAAGGAAAATTGGTTACTTAAGATATATTATAAAAATAAAGTGGAAATATGAATAATAAACTATATTTACAGAGTTCAGTTAATTGATTTTCTTATAGAGTTAAGAGTCTTTGAGTTTGAGGTTTTAGTTCTTCAAAGAATATAATAATTATTATCTGTTTTTGATGCTACTCCTCTTCTAACAAAGTTAGATTTTTAAATGATGTATTTAATTTAGAAATACTTCTTTAATCTAAATGGTAAATTCTAGATTGCCAAGTGTATAAATATATATTTATTTCCCCCACGTTTATCTCTCCTATATTGTTATTATTTTTCTTAGCAATTTGTTGAGGCAGTCGGGTTTGTTGTTGACTCTTCGCTGAGTCAGTTCCTTAATGTTCTGCTCTTTCCGCTGCTGCCTGCCTTTGTTGCTTCTGGCCGTTCGACTTTTATCATTTTGATGTCATCGAGCGGGTTCTTGTGCTCATAAAAAATCGTCTTACGGTGTTTTCTTCGTCTTTCGAAACCTTTTTCTTCCTTCTCTGCCCCCAGAACGACTTTTAATATCTCATTCTTGTTGTTTGTTTTGGCTCGAGTTGGAGTTAGTTGAGCGCGTCAGCTGGTCGCACCATAATTTTAATTAAAAATCGCTTAAAATCCTTAAGAAATTGTTCCAAAAAAATACTAGCGAACGAGCAGAAGATTAAGATAGGTAGATAAAAAAGGGGGAGAACGGAGGAAATCCGAGGAGGTTCTATAGGAGGTGACTGAGTGTCAACACGTGCCAGATTGTTTGTGTGTTTGTTTGAAGCTGGCGAAACTTTTCCGCAAAGTTTTATAACAAATTGAAAGCGTCTAAAGTTACAGCGGGCTAAAGTATCTGCAAGATAAAAAAAAGAAACGAACAAGATATGGAGTTTAATGCTCATGCAGTTTACTTGTTATCCTGGCATTGTTTTTGCTCTTGTTCCCTGACACTTTGCCGCATTAGCATAAACAAATGGAGACAAATTCCATAATTGCCCCGAAGGTGGACCTTGCCAGGGTGCGTTTTCACAGCAATTGTTTCATGTTTTAATGCTTTAGCTTCCCTTTTTTGCCTGCCTTCCCCTCTCACGTGCGAGTTGTGGGTGTGTGCCACCATGGCGTATGATGAATTTGACGCACGTGCATGTCACACGTCACAGTGTGGTTGCTAGTTGCTTGTTTTTGTTGTTGCACGACTGGTTGTCCTTGTTGCTGCTGTTATGCCTTTGTTATCCTGTCAGGTTTCGGCTGATGGCGTTGTCAACATGCTGCACGTACCATGGGTTTCCCTGGCGATATCCTTACATTTAAAAAGGTGAATTTAGCTTGTCACTGCGCTAGGCAACGATAAAAGTCGACTTCCGGTTAGCGGAAATGCGAATTATTGGGTATTTACTTGATTTTAGGTGAGTAATATACGATTTTGGGACAATATTTGTAGCAAAAAATATTGATAGCAGGTGGAATTGATAGGGGTTCATGTTTGATAATTAATATAAAATATTTTCTATACTTTTGAACTGGTTTTTATAATGAAAATAAATCAGAAAAGTTGTCCTACTTAGTTCAAATAATATTTAGACTTTTATAAATTATATTTATTCCATAAAAAACGGTCTTATTGCTCAGAAAAAGGGAATTTAAATCTTGTCACATATCCTTGCAATCAATTTTTTATATATATTTATATATATCCACCACTTGCTGCTGCTTGTTCGTGCATATTTGAATCGAATTTGTTGTTGCCACTGCTGTTTCGCTGTTATTATTGTTGTTATGCCAGCAACTTACATACAAACAAATGCAGGAATTATCATACGCACCGTTGACCCAAATTTTTTTAAACCAAACCGAAAACAACACCCTTGGAATCAGCCGAGACACAACGACGAGCCCACATGGCGAGGCAAGAGCCGGAGAGGCATTTCGAAAATAATATATTTGGCAGCACGTGCAGAAGAGGAGAGGCAACGGGATGGGCAACCCTGAAAGAGGGTTGCCGCCGCTGCTGCTGCCGTTCATTATGCTTAGTTTTTGGGGCGCGGCTTAGGGTCTCCTTCGAAATTGGGTCAGTCAGTCAGTTCCAGTTCCAGTCCCAGTGAGTTCCTTCCGCTATATGTGCAGTTTGTATATATAGTTTAAAAAATATATAGTGTGCATTATAATGGAAAACCATTTCGCCAAGTTAGTTAGTTTCGCATTTTGCCCTCGAGGGCTCATTCTGATTCTGCATTCTTCGCTCTCAGCCTCTGTCTTTGCTCATTAGGCGACAAAGCGTTGCCTTCTTTCCCTAGGCTCTTGCCACTTTAGCCAGCTTTTAGACGCTTTGGCTAATTATGAGGCAAATTCGTCCAACATCTGCAGTTCCTCCCTGCCCTCCCTGCTCTTTCCGGCGAAAGTGTTGGCAAGTGAACTCAGTTCGGGAGAGGATGCATTTTATTTACGACAAAGTGAGCTTGCCGCCAGCTGTGTGCCATAAGATTTGAGGGAAGGGTTGGGGGAAAAGTCAGGGGTTTCCCCTTTTTTATGGAAGGTCTCTCTCTCTCTCTTTCTCTCTCTAAAAATTGCTAACAGCTATGGATGTGGAAAATTGTCTTTTTGGCAGAGGAGGGGAAAGACTAATTTATAAGTTTTCCTAGTAGAGAAGCACTTACCAAGAAAGGGGTTGAGTTTTTTTGGTATATTTATCACAGTTAAGTTAAGGTTTCAAGCTGTGAAAAGTGGGGAAAATTAGATAAACTAATCTCAAGCTTATAATATTTAAACAAATGCTTAAGAAATTCCCTAAATGCAAAAATATACCATTTTCATTTGCCAAATTTCTAATTACATTACCATATCTGCCTCATTCAATCAAGAGATATATGTAAGAGATTTCCCTATTAGGCCAAAGACCCTATCGAAAGTTGATCACTTGAGCGGCTAAATGCCTTGTCTTCTTGTCCGTGTCTGGTCTTTTTCGATGGCTTGTCTAATTTCTGGCCAGCAGTTAACAAAGACTAGATTTTGACAGCTCTTTCTCCAGCCTTCCCTGCTGTTGGCCATAAAAGGCAACAGAGCCAAGAGCCAGAGCCAGAGCTGGCTTACATAATCCCGCTGGCCATTGAGCATTTCTCGCACATGGCGCTGCCCCATTGTTTGTCTGTCATTATTAATCCAATTAGTAGTTGTAATAGAACGTGGACGTTGCACAACCCAGAAACGTGCCCCAAAGGAAATTGGGTCGCTTTGTGGCACGAGACCGCGCGAATCGAAACCAATTGAGAGACAGTTGTAGTTGTAGTTGTAGTTGTTGCTTTTGTTGGTGTTGGAAAAACTAGGCCCCAAGGCAAGGGCATGTCAGGGGTAAGCGGCTTAGTGGCAGCTACTTAGCAACCGACTTTGTCTCACTGCCGATGCTAATGATGTTGCCAGCTGAATGCTGAGTGCTCAGTGCTGATGGTGACATAAGGGGCCAATGTGCATCTAGATGCATCTCAGTTTGCACTACAAAAAGGTCAAGGTCAATCTATATCGTATCTAGTTGTATCTCAAACAATAGTGTTATGTTTTTGGCATGGGAAACTTAAAGGAAAACCTGTAAAAAATAAAGCTGATGAGAAAATTATAATTACCGAAGCTTGGATGTGGCAAAAAAGTGCATAAAAGAATGTGTATCTTAGATGTCTTGATTTTAACACAATACTTTATTTAATATCTTCGGAGAAAATAATTACTTAACTCTCTTTGGATTTAATATTCATTCTAAAATAATATTTTCTTATTAATAACTTTTCTAATACTTAATCTATAATTAGCAATAAACAAATAATTTCTCGTAAATCCCTAAGCTGCTTTAAACTGATAATATATTAAATACAAAAATAGCTTAAATTGATTGCTAATTTATATTAATATTAAACTCATTTAATCCATGAAAAATCTCTCTCTTTTAGTAGGGAAAAATCTAATAATTTCAGCATTATTTATTTATTAGAATGCATTTTGTTGTCTGCTCCAGCTAAACCTATAATTATTGCCTTTCAGCACAGAATTTTCCCCTTTTTATTCTAATTGATTCTAATTAAAAATAAAGTGGAATTTTCTTTACGCTTTTATTATACATACTCTCCAAGTATAATCAGGCGTAAATTATAACCGCAATTGCACTCGTTGATGTCTGTTTCTGTTGTTTATTTATAGTTTAATTATTTCGCTTGTTCGACGCTATTTAGACAAGTGTTCTTATGGGGTTAATGCGAACATTTAATATTAATTCGAGCTGATTGTACTTGCTATGCATATGAGTTATGGTTTTATCGCTTCGCTGGCTGTACGTGCTGTTTTTGTGATATATTCTACATATAAATATGGAACTGTAAGTAATTCTAGACATATTTTTTATTTGGAGTCTGCATTTGATAAAGGAATTTGCCAGAAAAGCAAATTTGATAAAATATTTGGTTACTTGGGTTTTGATTTATCAGCTCTTTGGGGAATTTTGGGGTAAGATGATTTCCTAGGGGATTTATTTCTTCGAAAAGAATATTATTTTCCGGTCTCTAAGCTATTGTTATCCCAGTAAACAATCTAATGGGCAACATGTGTTTTCCAAAGTGTGAGGTTTGTATAATATTTCTGGTTTATATCTTAAACAAATTGTTCTACCAATTGACAAATAAACTGGTACCGGCTGCCAGTTCAATGTTTTCCTATTTACAATTCTAAAAACAAACAAACAAACAAACAATCATTTTTATCAAATGTTTTTGAAGCCTCAAAGTTGGTGTTAACCTCTGACACTTTAGCGGAGACCTAAGCTGATTTACTTCAGGAAAATCTTTAAGAAAATCAACTTTAAAGTAAGCCATAATCGGATAACATGTAATTTGATTACAAGCATGTTTTTTTCTATAAACAAATACGTCTGGCTATTGCATTATTGCATTACTGACAAGAGGTCACGGGTTCCAGAGAAGAAAATACGTGAAAGACTGACAGCCTTCATGACTAATCGCATCAAAAATGTACTCGTACTCGTACTGTGACCACAGCTATAAAAAAATATTAATCATCCAGAGAAAAGGCAGAGAGAAGCAACAGCAAATCGAAACAGAAATCGTAGAAGATTGGGATGAGTCGTGGAGAATTACGAATGCGGTTTGGTAATCATCAAGGAGAGTGGGAATATGAGGAGAATTCCTGCACATAAAAGTGCTTCTAGATGCAGACATTGGCATTGATTGAAGCCCACTCATGCCACACTCATTCCCGCACTCACACTCACACTCGTTCGTTCAATCAATCCCGTCTGCAGGCATTATTTGCATAAGTTGTTGAACTTTAGATAAATGCTCTCATGAGAGGCGTCGGGCGTCGGGTGTCGAGTGTCAAGCCATCGGAGGTTCAATGGGTGAAAAGTGCCACAAAGCGAGAGTTTTAATTTAGCTCCGCTCGAGGCAGTCTTTTCCGAGTGCCATCGATGGAGTTATTGCTTCGGATAGATTCATTTTGATTTGCATAAATTGCCGCTGGCTGTTCGAAAACTACCACAGAAACTTTTCCTGGCCAAACTTTTGCCTCAAATTGCTTCTACCTGCAAGGCAAGGCACCAGCACACACCTCAAATGCCTCGAAAAAAAAAACGTAAATATGAACAGCAATTTTTGTGTTTCAACGGACGAACGTGACATTCATGAGAAAATGTCCAATAAACACAACATTTCTAGAGAAATATGAATAAAATTGATAAATGAAAGCGCAATTTGTGTGAGTCAGTCAGAGGCAGGCACTTATTCTCGTTGTATTTTCTTCCTTCAAATGTTTTTCTCTTTGATTGTGTGAATGAAAGATACTTTGAATTTCAAAGAATTTCTCTGAGGCGTGTTTAGAATATTTATTTATTGGTTAGTCAAGAAAATGTAATTAAATACAAGAGTCTTTTGTTTATTTATACATTTTAATATGATTCAATGCTTTGTTGCTATTTAGTTTATAAAATAAAGAAAGATTACCGTGTCCAATTTAAATATAACAAATATTCAAGGCAAGTTTATTATTAAAATGTGTTGTAAGCTTCTCCTTTAACTTAACTTCAACAGAATCATAATTTTTTTAGCCACAAAATTCTTAGAAATTCTATATACATTCCCCGAACTTCCCCCTAGTTTTAAAGGTCACCCCTGAGTGTATTTACTTTTCGCTTAAAGCCAGCCCTTTGTATTTTTTCTGTCAACATTTTGGAGGCCGTTAATGTCACCCCGCCACCACCACCCATCGTAGCATCTGAGTATGCTGCTGCCTCCCGATGATGATAAGCGGCAGAAAAACACAAACCCGAACAACATTATCATAATTGCTTATGCTTCATTACATATTTGCCGGGGCGAGTACATGGCGGTCATACAGATAGGCTTAAAGCCCGAGTACTTCTCCTCCTGGCAACAACCCGAAAACCTAACCAAACACGGTAGTGGAACGACTCAGCCAGCTCAGCTCCACAAAAATATATAAAAATAAAACGAGAAAAAGTGGAAAACAACGCCACCATAATCATTGAATAAACAAGCTGATAAAACAAAAGCAACATAAATAAGCGCAAATATTTGAGACGGGCAACAAGAGAGCAGACATGCTCCTAAGAGCAGATAAAGATACAGATCGCCAAAAGGCAACTCCAACGGAACAAATAGACGGGACAGGTTTGGACAGTGAACAAAATGGGACTTTCTATGGCACAACATACAGATCTTGAGGTGGGTTAAGAGGTCTTTGTATCTTAGAAATTGGTTCTGAGAAGGGTTTGGTTTTTATCGGGGAATGATCTTGAGTTGCTGTTTGAGATTTCTTGAAATAAAAGTAAGCTCAATAATAGTAAAGATTTCTAAGGAATAAGAATATATTAGAAAGAATCTTCACCCTTGAAATATTTTATATAAATTGATCTCAAAATTTGGAGAATATTTTCCTAAATATAAAGATCCTTCAAAACCTCAACTCCCACTTTTCCCCGTGTAAGTATCAGCTTTGGAACCCAAATCGCTGTAAAGCTCCAAGTCCCGCTTTTAAGTCGGATGCAGACAGGGTCTTATAAGTCTTTACTAGCCGCTTTAGTCGGTCGAACTAACGGCAAGCCCAAAAAAGGGCATGGTCTCTCCATGGACGCGAGCATCTTCCATCCGCATCTAAAAAATCATCGCCATGTGTGTCCACTTTTTTGCGCTCCATCTGTTATATATTTTTTCCAACTTGCCCCCTCTGGCCGCCGTGACTTGGCGATTTTATTTTCGCTCCATTTGTGGCCATAAATATTCAGTCAAGTGTCATCGTTGTGGCATGTCTAGTGGAGTCTGAAATGAAATAGATGCTGGCAACAAAAAAGAGACTCGCGGGCGAGCACACCACATACATATATGAGAAGGCTTAAAACGAGTTAAGTCACTTCTGTGGTCTCGCGACCAAGTGGCCTCCTCCAATGGCTACGCCTCCAGTTATTCAGTGGAACAGTCCTCCAATCCTCCACCAAGCGAGCACCAAAGCCCAAACCCAAATCCGCAATCCGCTAAACCCGAACCGCTCCCGGACTTCCAACTGGCTGCCAATTGTGGCAAGCGGCTAAAGATTTCGTTAGATGTTGTGTGTGACCGCAGCTGCGACCCGCAGGATATGTACACAGGGAGAAATAATAATAAATATTAGCTAAACTGGTATTATATGTTTAGATATAATAAGGAGATAAATAATATATTTCCGAGTTTATATTATAAAGAAGTCTACAAGAAAATATGTTTATAGTTTCAAAGATATTATTTTTTGGCAGCTAATCTAGGCTCCTAGTTTCCACCTAAATATTTCTCTCTGTGCCTCAAATAACGTCAAGAAAAAACCGCGATAGAGAACCAAACAATGTGGCCAACACAGATGGGTCAGACCTTAAAGGGGGGAAGATTGGAGCGATGCGGTCTCCGTAGCGGGTGCTTTGGGTTAAGTTATGGCGTTGGCAAAAGCATTCCATAAGAGCTTAGCGGGGTAAAAATAATAAAAACAAGAAGAAAAATTGAGGGAACCATGGAACCAGGCCTGGACGGGGCTGCGTGGGAGATTCGATGAAGTTATCATCGTTGGAGATGAATAAATTTCGCCAAGTGTTTGGCATAACCTGTGGACAGCCAAAGGATGTAGATTATCGTCGATAAGCACGACAGAGAGATTTTTAAGCAGCGATGTGAATCATGAAAAGATAAATTGGGTTTTGAGTGGGTGCTTTTTAATAGGGAATATTTTTTGAGGGGGAGAGATTAATAGAAGAGATTAAAAGCAAACAATGTAAAATCAAGGCTAAAATATATACTTTATCTTGTATTCAGTGATTTAATAGGACAAAAATTATAAAATTATAATTATAAAAAATTCTAATTTATTGGTTGTTTTAAGGTAAAGCCTATTATTTTTTTATAAATTTAAATATAACATAAAGACTATTTTATTTTAATTTATTTTATAAATAAAGTCATAATTTACAGCTGGTAAATAAATAATAAAAATAATAATTAATAGTTTTTGTGGGATTTTTTTTTGTTAGTCTATTTGTATTTCTAAATTCTGTTTAAAATCATCTTATACAAACAAATATATATATATATAATAATTATATATATTTTTCTAAGCTCATGGTAACTCCTTGTACAACCCTCGTTGATAAGCAGAAGCCACTCACTCACGGAAGTGCAATGCATGTAAAAGTCATGAAAATGATGAAGTATTCAAAGCGAGCGCAAGAACACACTCAAACTTAATGCTCCTTGGCACAGGAAGCTGCAGGATTAACTGGCCACTTGAACACGATTATGTGCGAAAGAGTGAGACAGCTACAGGGTCTTAGACAGAGATAGCTGAAGTAAGCGAGAGAGTGAGTGGATGAGTTATTGAGAGACATTTCGATTACTAATCACTGAGTGCTTATCGGGCAATGAACATCGGAAATTATCTATGCCTTCTAACCACTCTCCTCCTCTCTTTCCAAGTACTATGCAGCACTCTCTCTCTCTCACTAAACCACTTTAACCCTCTCTTCGGCATCAGCTCAATCACTCGCACGTGCTCGGAGGTTAAAGCGGTTATTCACGCTCAATTTGCATACATTTCATTTAGTCGGTGAATTTTGCTCTGCACTTCCAGCCATCCATCTCTCTGTCTCTCTTTATATAAAGCTGTCTCTCCACCTGAATTATTACCTGAATTATATATATGTATATATTGGTTTATTTTGCCTTCGGTTTGCTGGTTTGCTCAAAGTGCACGGGGCCAGGTCACGTTTTTGATATTTCATTCAATCAAAACAAATTGCTCTGGTCTCTGAGCCGTTGCCGCGGCTGCCCTGTGGTTCGCCGCTCTTAAATAAATAAAAATAAAAAGAAAATATATACACTCGTAGCTGACCAGGCCCAGGGGCGAAATCTTTTTGCGGTTAACTTACTTCAGTGAGTTTGGGTCGTTAGGCAAACGACCGGCGTAAGAAATGCCCAGATCGTTAAACAGAAATTAGATTAAACATCATAAAAATGCAAGTCCCAGTCAATTACAGATTCCATGATGCCGAAGAATGGTACGGAGTTGAGCGGGAGTGGCTCGAAGGAGTTTAAAAATTGCCAATTCCTGGCAGGCACTTTGCTAATTGACAATTTTCCAAAAAAAAACTGGCAAGAGAAAGAACTTTTTCCGCCTCGTGCTCTTTCTGTCGTTTCCTTTTGTAATAACCCCAAAGTCAGTCATTTCGTCTAAGCCATTAAAAAATTAATTGGCCGCCTTCCCTTCGGGGCCGGAACACGCCCCATACATCGCACTAATGCCGCTTTTAGCCAAGTTAAATGTTTTCCCACCCCAATCTCTAGAAACGCCCCACAAGAACAAGTCGAACAAACGCATAACAGCAAAAAAGGGCTTGTCCTCATCGTCGTAGCTGTCGTGGTTCCAAAAAAATAGAAGAAAACAACAAAAATGAAGTGAAACAAGTAGAATGGCTAGGAAAAACCTGAGAAAAACCAACTGAGGAAGAAGGAAAGCGGAAAATAAGGAGTTTTTGATATAGGAAGAATTTGGAATACTCTTTTTAAGACCTAAGTTGAACTTTAAGAAATTATTTGTCTTATTTTCTGACTTAAAAAGGTTAAAGTGTAGACTTAATTCCTTATAGACAATGCCAAAATAATCAAACTTAAAATCTTAAGAAAAAGACTTTATAGATAACCTTCCAGAAAACATAGCACTCTCTAATAAATGTATAAATAAATGTATAAATAAATATAATTACATTATATTATATATAATCTGAGAATTAACTCAGTTACCTCCATTATAACTCACCTAGAAATGTCTGTTTCTTAGTGTATTTAAATACAATTAAGCTTCAACTCTTCCTGATTTAGTTTTTCCCAACTTAGTTTAAGTATAATCTGTACTTTCCGGCTATCTTTTCTTCCTCATTGCGAACTTCCTGAGAAATCTGGTTGTACCCTTTTTCGCCTTAGGGCACACCCTCCAAGACAACGTTTAATCTTGCCACAAACTTCTAATTTTTATTGCTTCGCTTTGTCATTAGCTTTTTGTTTTTATTTTTTCAACAGTTTGTTTTCTTAGCTCGCTTGTTTTGTTTTTGTTTTCGTTGAGTCCGAGTGGTTCGCCAATTGCTTTGGCTGACCTTTTGTCTAGGAACCTCGTCCAATTATGAGGTTTTTCTACTCAAAGTATCTCTATCTTGCTCATTCACTTGACGCCCAATTTGGCGCAATTTGGGTTTCGAACTCGGAATCGCATTCGTTTCATTGTTTATTATTTACGCCGCGTGGGTTGAGCGAACGAACTGACGCAAGCTCTCGATTTTAGCGGCTCACCAAATTTACAATATATATTCACTTCGACTATATATAAGTACTATATGTGACGCAGATTGTGTGCGGATAAGATAAGGTTCTGTAAATAATTTGTACTTCCGTTGCCGGGCGACCTTCCGGAACCTGAACAATTGATACCAATTAAAGCGGCAAGTGAATCACTCTAGAATTCCTAATTGATAAGTCAAAAGGTTCTGATTAAGTTCAGACATGAATAATTGGGTGGCGAAGAAAGGAGAGAAAGAGCTTAAAGAGAAAGAGAGAGAAAGCTGAGGATGGGTGGAATAAAAATATATATATATTAAGTCTCTAAAGATGGGAATGAGCAAAAGGAAATGGTTTGAAATATATTTTTATAATATTTTTTGAAGCTTTTTCTTATTAATATATATATCAAAATAAAAAGATTACAAAAATCGATACTTAAATAAATATGATATCGTTTTTAATCGATATATAAATTGTATAATATGTATCTATATTTTAAAAAGGAAACTATAATTGAATCGAAGATATTCCCCTCTCCTGAGTTTAAATACTTATTATTTAAATGGTAGAATGTACCTAAAATTATATGAATTGCTCCATTTTATGCTTCGATAAATGCTTCGATATTTCCTCCTCCATATCTCCATCTCTAGGCTCATGGCTTTTTTTAAATATGTCCGCCTGCACGTTTCTCACATCAGTTGAAGGCATTTTTATGCACTTCATTTATGAATGACAAGCCTTCACATCTCCGTTGGCTTTTTTCCCATTCTCTCTCCAAAGGAGAAAAGCGCAAGGGCAAACAGAGGGAGTCCAGGGACAGGGACAACCCTTAACCGTATTCAGTCCCTCGGCCCCATCCTCTGCCACCACACTCCATCCAGACAGTGTGCAAAATTTTAATGAGTTGGAAATTTAATACCCAGAGAAGATTGCAATATGACGGGGGGGCTTTGGGCGGGTTTCGACTGCGGTAGGTCAGCCCAACGAAGCGCAAACGATTCAATTTTGCTCCCAGCGAACTCTTAAATTTTCCGTGAATTTAATTGAAATTGAACGAAAAAATAACGACGAGCGAGGCAGATGGCTTCACCTTGAACTTGTCTAGAGATTGTCGTCATTTGATTTGAGTTTGCTGCCCGGGAAAATATAATACACGGAATATATATAGTATAGAGCTGAGTTCATTTCGTATCTAGGCTTCCGCTTTATTTTTCGCCTCACTCACAATGCGCAATTTCTCCCAGATAAATCTTTTCAGTACCAGTCACAGACGCAGTTAATATTAATTCCTAAACTAATTTGTATTAAATATTCATATTTGTATTTTTATGCTCTTTTCTTTGCAGTTGGTTCTCCTCGTGTGACTTCTTCATCGACCGGAAACGGTAAGTTCTCAAATAAAAGTCATTTGACTTAACCCAGTTCCGGATTCCGCTTGAGACTTGAAAGTTTCATTGCGTAATTTTATGTGCTGCTCATTTCCATTATCGTTGCGATTTCAAGTCACAAGATCTTGGATTCCGTTTATGGCTCCTAATAATAATTAGCCGGCAACGGGTTGGAAACTCGTTAAAATCCTCAAATGAGTCTGCACACGTCTCTCCCCCCTTTTCTGTGGGAGTTCTAATTGTAGTTTAACACTCTGACATAATTTACGATTCTTCAAAGTTTTTTTTTTGGTTTTGTTTGTCGCTCTTAGTTTTTAGATTTTTGCTGCTGCTGCTGCTTAGCAGTTTTGGTTTTTGGCTTCTAACTGCCAGAGCAGAAAATTCTGGGAATTTTTAAATTGCATATTGAGTAGCAGCAGAATTTTTCAAACCAAGAAAGGGGCCACTTTGATTTATGTAAGCGGTTTTGTTATGAAAATTGTGTGAACCAGTTGAAAGGAAGTGAGTTTTTGTATGAGGAAAAGATACTAGTTTTGGGAGTGAGGGAAGTTTGTTTAACATGTAAGCTTAAAATAGATTTAAAATACATTAATTAGATACAAAAAGATACAAATTAAATCTTAGAAACCAGTTAATCCTCTCAACATTTATTTAAATAATTTAAATCTAAATAAGAAGCTTTTTGAACGCTTCAAGTTTACCTATTTTAATTACCTAATATAAAATCTACATAATAAACTATTAAATCACTGCTCTCCCCTATTTATTTCACAATTGTTCAATGATTTTCAAGATTAACGAAGGCCTATTAAGCTGATATTGTCACAGCGTTTCCACTTTCGTGTCACCTTCACAACGCTCCATTTACAATACTATAAGTGTGTGTTCCCTGTCAATATTTTCATATTTTTTGTGCTGCTTTCCACTGATTACACATGAAATTCTCGTTTCCCTTGCGAAATTTACATTACAAAACCTTCGCATTATGCAACCGCTTTGCCGTGTCAGTCCTGAACTCGCTTATACAACTCAAAAGCTGGAAGATACATTGTACACGTTCTGTCTAGTTATCCGACCTACAGATACTTATACTCTTATACTCGCTCTATGGATGCACAATAATCATTTGCAAATAACTGTAAATGAGCTGAGTTGAGTTGAGTTTAGTGTCACGTTGCTATTTCAATGGATGATCGCGCGAGATCCGATAGATACAAATGTGACCTCCAGCTGGCCCGAAGATACTTTATGGTGGGAAACGAGACTCTGCATCTGATGATGAGAGAGAGACAACTATAAATAATAATTATGATGATGACTTTATTGTTGTTGCATATTATTCGAGTATTCTTATCTAAGTATTTAAAGCTTTGTTGGTTTTCCCCTTTCTCTGTGCGCTATGACATCATCGTTGCAGACTTTTGAATTTTAATTTATTTATTTTACGCTCATTTAAAACTTGGTCTCTTCATTTATTACACATTCTGCGGCACTTTGGGAGTGAGCAAGATTAATTAAGCGTTTAATCTTTGATTTATGAAGCTTCAATTCATTTTATTTTTGGGTGGCCTCATTTCGCCTGCGGCGGAAGGGTTTTCCATTTAAACACTGGCATTATTTGTTCACAATTTGTGCTGCTGTTTGCTTAAAATTATAAACAAAAGTATCGAATTGGCAAATAGCACAAACATTGTACATATATTTTGTGTTGCTTTTTTTTTTTTGTTGTTTTGTGCCAAAAAGCAATTTATTTAAGCTTAATATGGCAGTCAGACGGGCCTTAAATTGAATTATGCGACGCGTGTCTGGGCAGCGACCACAAACATTTCTAAAATTTAAACGTTTTTCGGTTATCTTTATTTTTTTGGGTATGATGGGTTTCTAGGAAAGCTGATGTATTATTTAAAAATAGCAAAGTACATTAAAGCCAGTTTTAATCTTTATGTGTTTATAAGAGATAAGTTTGAGTCTTGATTAGAGAGAGAGCAGGGTCAAAAACCCAATTAAATATGGTTAATGATATTCTATAAATATATTTTGTGAGCTTTGTGATGCATTTAATTTATTATTATACTATAGAGACGTTTTAAATTATTTTTATATAATATTTATAACTCTATATGACATTTTGATGTATAAATAAAATATAAATAATATGAAGACTCTTTGTTTTTTAAGCTTTTTGTTGCATTATATATATTTATATACTATAGAGATGTTTCAAATTGTTTCTATTAAATCTTAAGGACTTTATATGACAATTTTAGGTATAAATAAATTATAAATAATATTAACACTCTTTCTTTCTTAATTTAGGATGCATTAAGACACTTTTAAGTATCAAATCTGAAACATAAGTGGCAGTTACGCTAATGCCTAAGCTACTTAACAGTTTTTCAAGTAACTCAAAGTATGTAGCTTAAACTCCCTTGTAATTGAGTTAATTCGAAACGTTTTTTTCTGTCTGCACTTAATGGGTATTGCCTGATATTACCCACTTTTTGTGTGTGTTCATGTCGAAGTGCAATGCAACATTCATTTTTCCAGATATCCACTGACAGGTGCAATTCATACCGCAGCATTGCTTTAGTTTAGTTAAGTCTGGTTTTTTTTTTGCTGAAATGCCGCAGAAATGCGTTTAGGCCGCCTTAATGCAATCGGCCAGCAGTTGGTTTTATTTTTAGTTACCTTTTTTTTTTGCAAAAAGAGCAACACAGTTGCGTAGTTGGCTTAGCCCACAGGCCCGAACAGATATCGTTGAAAATTGGGTTAAGCAACCTGTACAGTCCGGCCAGACCAGGTGTTATTTTTTTTGTTCGTGTCTCTCCTCCGTTGGCGTATCTGTCACCAGATCCACTTCCACTATTTTTCCGTTTCTGTTTCGCTTTTTGCTCAATGAAAATGAAAGCAGGCCTCTGTCGCCGTGGTAATCAAGAATCCAAGTGGGTCGAAGATTTTCGCCGGCCCGTGAAAGTGAAAATCTGTGGAAAAGCTGACCAAATGCTGATGACTACTACCACTTACTTTTGAGATACGCCCCAGTGGCCAGTGGCCAGACTGCCCCATCTCATTACAACTAATTTGTTTATTCTGCTTTGCTGTCTTTTTTTTGGGATGAGGAGGAGGTGTCAACGTGGGAGAATCGCTGACTCCGCTGAGAAAGTCCAGCAATTCTGTCTGAGGAGGCAAAAATGTAAACAACAACAAGAGCAATGAAAATAACAACAACAATTATATATAAAACAATAACAAAGTGGTTGTGGCATATAAGAAAGATTTCTACTGGAACTATTTTGGATATATTATGTCATCTAGGAATGTTTTTAAAGTATTTAAAGAGAAAAATTCGGATATCATAGAAACTACCGTAGAGTTATATCATATCAAAAATTGCAATTATCGAAAAAATTTCACATATAATATTAAAATATCGATAAAATCGAAAAAATAATAGAATAAATCACATCCCTTGTTTCTGTTTGTTTATTATTAAATTAAAATTTTTGTATATTAAAAACAATATTGATTTATTAAACAGATATTGCAAAATCGACTACAATATCGATCGGTTATCGACACACTACATATATATCAAATTTTAATAACATCTCAGGACTCGTAAAAATCCTTATAAATAAATATTTTGCAATCTCGAATTCCTCAACATACATTCACAATATTTTCTTAAGTGAAACTGACTGCATTTTAACACCATAATAAACACATTCCAGTAAATACAGCTCCTAAAAAAAACATCCAAAGTTCAAGCTTTAGTAAAATAAAAGTTTCCCATGTCGTTTCCCATATTGTTATGCCATAAAAAAGCATTTAATACATATTCAATATATGTAGATAGCCAGCACAGGTGATATTTTCTCCGTGTGCCATGTTTGCTGTCCAATTTCCCACTCGAAAGGATCGACTAGCGGCTCATTTGCATGACAAGCTGTCGGAAGCCGGCGCCTCAATTCACGCAACAAGCACCGAAACACGATTGGATTATTTTGGATATATATTTTGGTGTGGAGAGAGACAAATCACTTTTACCACTTGGGCTACATATCATCCGCAGATACGGCGACTATAAGTGGACAGTGGTCAGTGGTCAGCTTGGGCGGTGTCCCTGGTTTTTTTCTGGCTTTCTACCCTAACCAGTTTCCCAGTACATGCATTTTTTGCGCAGATTTATTGGCCATAATCATTTAGAGCTTATACAAATTGCATGAACCAGGCGAAAGTCGTCCAACCGAATGCGGCCTGTACCATATCTAGCCATATCTATGGCCCAGTCTCTCAACGTTTCGGTGAACATTTCTTTATAAACTTATTTCTTTGGTTTCTATTTTTTTGGTTTCCATTTTTTTTGTGTTTTATTATTAAGGCGTTGTCCCAACTTTGCTTGGTTTGAACCTTAATTAAAGCCAAGATTGCCGCTTTGGCACGATTTTTCCTACGAAATTGAACCACATTGTGGCGCAGCGGCAACTATCATTAGGCTCGGACCTGGGCCTATAGCATAATTGTTCAGGTTATGGCTGAAACCCAATTTAAATTACCTGAAATTACGGTTCGGAGAGTGAAAATTATTTTCTGCTGAGAGATCTCCTGTAAAAGTAACACAAATTATGAATTTCCAACTTTTAGGCCAAGAGACTTTGTCATCAGCAGAAGTTTTGTAAGTAATAAAAAACTTGAAGCTGACCGGCGAATGTTGACAATAAAAAAGTTGTTTCTAAAGGAAGCTATATTACATTTTTAATGGCAATAACAAGCTACTATATTGTAACTTTAAATATTGAACTATACAAAGATATTAAAGACTGTCTTTGGCTTTCATTTAGCATAGTTTTTGGTGAAGGAAAGTTTATGGTTTTTGGTTTTTATTTATGGCCAAAAGACAGAGAGTGTAATAAACGATAGTTGCCATGGCAGAAGGGCACATAATTCAGCGGCGAGTCTATTGTTTAAGCGTTGTCAATATGAAAAACGCATAAATCTGTGTCTGTGACTCCCCTCTAAGCCTTCAAAAGTATATTCCTATTTGCTGTACTTATTTGCATAGATTGGGGGGAGTTGATGTCGAATAAATTTCGGGTGCTCTATATTCAGGACATGTCACGTGATTTGATGAAAGTCAAACTCAATTTTTCTGCTCGCCGCCTCATGTGCAGTTGACACGATATATATAGTACATATATATATGTTTCCTATACATATTTATCATGGCAACAACATCAATAAAATTGAGGCTTGGCTGAATTTCGATTTTCTGTTAAAGTAAATTGAAACTTTTGTTATTGGTTCTGTTTTCTTATCATCGAGTTACATGCGTATCTGATTGGCTTCTCCTTCAACGCCTCTCTCTCCCGATAAATCTTGAACAAGAGTTTTTAATTATATATTTTTGGAAAGTGTAGCTTTTTTTGTTGCTTTTTGGGAAAAGGAATGTTTCCTGCCGCTTTTGAGTTATGCGATTCCTCCGTCCCCAAAAAAATTGAAACTTGTTTTAGGCCTGCAAACAGGAAACACGCGACTGAAATCAGGTTTTATTTTTCTTTTCTGCGATAATAAAGATGATGATGTTGCTCCTCGAGGTGGCAGGTGAACGAGAACTTGTTCTCCTGTTCACACAAACCTGCTAAAAGGAAAGTTCGAATTGGTTCGATAAATATGAAAAAAATGATAAAATTAATGCTAATTCCAAGCCGCATTTGCAAAACAAACATCCGACTTCGACCTTAGAGAGGGAACTGTGATTTCGCACTCGGAATTCGTCTCACGTTCCGGGACGGGGTATTCAGAGCCCTTGAACAGCAGTCTATATAATGTATATATAATACATATATAATCCCCAACACGAAAACAAGTGCCTGGGCATGACATTTAAGATCTCTGACCAACACTATTCAATTGTTACCCATGAATTGCATGCTAATTAGGCATTGGCGGCGGAATGATTGATGGATTGACGCGGAGGTCTCTTGAGCGACTTACAAACATTTTGGCCAACTTTACAGAGATAAGTTCACACCCACTAAAGCCTCCAAGTCTTGGCCTGATGGAGGTGGTAATGGTGTTGGATTTTTCGTGATGGTCGGCAAAATGTTTTCGGCATTCAACATTCGGCGATTTTTGAGTCTCGCTTTCAACATTTTGAAGGTCTAGAGCCAAAGCTGAAACCGAAACTGAAACTGAAGCTGAAGAGGCAGAAAAAGTTAAGTTAATTGTACTTGGGATAGGCCATTGTGCGACTTGCATTGTCCAATTTAAATACACTTTTTTATATGGTTGTGTTATAATTTTGTTTTTTATGTAGCAGTGACAGTGACAGCAAAGGCCACACAATGCGCGCTTCTTTATATTTATTTTTTTGTATTTGCTTTTTTGTATTTCTTTGAGCGGCTTTTGGGGGCGGGCAAAAGAAAGTTATTTTTGAATCAAGACCAAAGGCGTAGCCTTCAATTTGCGGTCAACAGAGGGGTTTTTTTCTAAGTTGATTAAAGTATTTTATGGAATTTATTGGAGCGGAGTATTTGCAAAAAGGAGATGGGGAAAAATTGTGGGTTAAAGAATCAATAGAGGGATTGGTGTTCTTGTCAAAGAAAAGCTATTATTAGGTGTTGTTATTATAAAAGTTGATTATATCAAGTTAGGAATTACTAAGAGTTGTTATAGAAGCAGAAATGTCTGTTAACTTTTTTAAAGGAATTTTTTTAAAGGAATTTAAGACAGTGTTATCAATTAAAGTATGATTTTTATAGTTCCATAATGTTTTATTTATGGCTGAGCACCTTTTTCTCTTAATAATTGTCGTAATTAATTAAATAACAAACTTAAACTGAACTCCTAAAGCTACTCCCCCGTCCGATTTCTAACCTCTTTTCGAATCTTACCCTCCGGTCGTGGGTGGAGCTAATTGTTTGTGGTTTCTTTTACAAAAATTTAAATAAGCCCCAAACGCATAGCGTGAATAATTTTGTACACAAAAAAAGACAACACACAAATCAAAGAAACACACTCAGGTGGCGCAAAAAAAAAATAAAGGTGTCCCAAGTTGACGGCTGGCCGATGTCCATAAAACATAATGTTTGGACTTGACTTTCACTCTTTCCCGAGCATTGATCTCTCTCTCTCTCTCCTTCTCTCTTTCTCTATCTCTCGAGAAACCTCAGAAGGTACGAGACAAAACCGCGAGAGATCACAGAGTGACCGCTGTGTGTGATATTTCACTTTTGTTTTCGATCAACAAAAAATTTGTTTTCGATTTTGATTTTGATGACTTTGATTAACATAGTTTTCGTCTTTAATTGGACACACGGCCGAGTGACACGTCCAGCAATTTAGTCAGTTCATCAATCAGCCAGTCAATCAAACACGAAACAATTATTGTCGAAATAAAATTGTTTTCCGTTCGTGTGAGCTGCCTTTTATGAGTTTTTCAAAGCCTCCTCGCCTGGCGGCAATTAGCAGCCAGTTTGTAACCAGTTTTTTGCGGCAAATGGAAAAAAGTGGGAGTTTTTGCCACATGCAACATCATCCCATTCATCCAACCCGCCGACACTTTTCGGCTTCCGAACTTTTTTCGGTTCGAAACTTCTTCTTCTTCTCGTTTAACTCAACTTCAACTTCAACTGCAACTTCCCCGCCAGCCAAGGCAATGTTAATTTTACATATTGCAACATTTGACGTTGACTTGCCTGAGGATTGTCTCTCTCTTTCCGTACAAGAAACTCATTACAATGGCTGCACAAATGTGAACAGTCAGCTCCCAGACGAAGCTCCGGCCCTCTTCTTTGCCAGCTTCTACCTCTTAGCTCTGTGGCGAATTTTGGCAGTGTTTTAAGAGATGCCAAAGGCATTATTGAATTGTACCTGAGCGGAGGTACAAGGTACGGGTACAAGGGAACAAAGAGTACAGGAAAACTTTAGAGGACGAGTATAAGGCAACAATAAATACAGAAAAGCTATAAAGTAAATAAAAAATGATAAAAAGAGTTTCACGTTTAATAATATTAAATATATATTAATATATATTAAATTAATATACTTCGAATAATTTTAAGCTTAACTTATGAAGCAGACTTTTAATATAAACGATTGATTCCATTATTTGACTTTTTTTGAGCTTGACCAATACAAAAAGGATTTAAAATAACCTTATGATTTGTAAATGTATTTTACTAGCTTTTATGACCTGAAAAAAGGTCTTAATTTGAATATTTTAGTGAAAAAATCACAATAATGTTTTTTAAAATATGTAGAACTTAATGGAAATTGAAATTTGTTTTTGTACCCAAACTCATTTATATATAATAATAATTTTTAAATTTTTAATATATTTAAAACCCCTAAAACAAAGTTTGCTTCTACTATTCCTATGAATAAAAGCCAAAATAAAAGCATAATTAATTAAAGGGTACATCATTCTCAAATTAATCCTTCTTTCATGTACCCAAACTCTTCCCATCACTGAATATATTCCCTCTTATAGCTCTTAGTTGCATTCGGCGCGTTGACAACAAATGGCAGTAAATTTTTAGCATTGCATAATAAACTCTTGAGGCAGCCGCCGATGATGCTGCATGGCACTGGCAGAGGCACTGCAGCTGGTAGAAGGGTCCCCGTCGTGGCAGACGCAGTTCATCCAAGTTGGGCAACGCGACGGAGAGACAATAACTTTTCTTATGATGCCATTTTTCACGTGGAAAACTTGAGCCGCGCGTCTGCTCTGAGAAATTGTGGTGCGGTGTCTATACATACAATATATATAGAGCGAAGGAAAAGTCAGAGTAAATAGAAGCTGACGGGAATAAATTGAAAGTGGCGAGTGAGGGAGCAATATTTGGGGATAAATCTCCAAGCGCTTCCTGGTTGTGTTGTTTTATTGATTTGAATGAACGGATTTGGCAAGGGATAAATGGGATTTTCAAACGACTTTCGAAAGCCTTAAAGTGTCATAAAATTGAGATGAAGAATTACGAAGACTTTGATTTGGTTTTTTGTTTAATTTATTTGTATACAAGTTTTTACATTTTTCCCTCAAATGTATATGTTTTTACTTGTAGTTTTCATATAAAATCAAAGCAAAAATGTATCTTAAATCATTCCACGTTCGCCACCATTTATCTAGCGATTAATTTACCCATTTTCCTGGCTTAAAGTTGGCAAACTTTCGTAATAAACTTGGCTGACAAATATATTTAACGCAATTCTCAAAGTTTTCACTTGTGACCACAGAAACTACACAATCGCAGCACTTCCTCCTCCACATTTTCCCCCTAACATTTTCCGAGCACACACATCACTGCACTTGAACACGAAACCAAGTCGAAGTTTTTGGTGGCCAAGAAGGGCTGAGAACATATCACCAAGTTAACATTGTTCTTGGCCTGTAAATGGGCCGAAACCGAACATGTCGTATATTAACCAAACCAACCATATAACCATTCGCTTCCACAGCTTCCTAGGGAAGTACAAGTACGGTGGAAACTGGTCAAGTTGTGTCTTTAACACAGTTTATAAGTTATAATTTAAAATTCATAATATTCTTAGTTGATTTTAAGCTTGAAGTTTTTTATTGATGTTCCAAAGAAACAACTATTGTTTAAAGTTATTCAAACTTAAGAATTCCTTTTTTATTAACAAGTTTGGTTGACTTTACTCGGTTGGTTGTTGCTTTCGAGGCTGTGGCCGAGTGAGTACTTCAAGTTAACCTCTAATTGCCATTGCCCCAAGTGCACTGAGCAGCAATATGCTGCTCATTTCTCCTTGGGCAATCCCTCCCTCTTCATGATGATGGCAATCCAACCGCAGCAGAATGTACCCTAACCCATCCAACGGAGCTAATCAAATGTTACATGCAACGTTGGAGCACTTTTTTATTGTACTTTGCCGCCGGGCAACGGATCCGGGATTCCCCTACATAGTAACAACCCATCATCAGCGCCCCTTCACATACTTGGGCCCTTTCTATATATAGAGAGAGGAATAGAGAATAGAACCTGAGGTTGTCATTTGGCCGCCTTTGTTGAGGGCAGCCTGGGTGTGCGAGAGTGTGTGTGTTTACCCCATTGATCTGATGATGACTGGGCCCAAAGGCAATCCTGGGAAGCCCGCCAGCGAGATTCTAACAATTTGTTGTGCTTTCTGTGAAGTATACTGTATAGGGAAGTCGAGGAGGTATAGTTAAATATTTGGATTATAATAAAAATGTGTAAAATCTGTGCAAAATAGACTTTAAACAGACAGGAAATATATATATTTTTTAACCTATAAAACGGATATCAAAATTCACTGAACTAAAAGGTCATTTTTGGGTTTAGAATTGCCTTAAATTTAATAATAAAATGAATAAATCTCACTTAAAAATTTATGAATATATGTAATATATAAAACACATAAAAATATAAAGCAACCAAAGATGGTATAAAAATCTATCCTTTTCAAACTATGCTATAAGGAAACAAGTCTCTCAAGTAACCCTTGAGCATATTACCATTTATTCTTATTCTTTATAATATACTTATGTAAGATCCTTTGCCAAATTAGGGTATCCCCACTTCATTTTAACGGAATAAATTGCCTGGCCCTTTGTGCTTTTTGTGTGTGCTTTGGTGCCCCCTTTCCTCGCAGGCATAAACCTTAACTTTATTTACGTGCTTGATTAGAAGTAGGGAGTAGTAGCCGGAGCTGCACATGCCCGCTGGGGTCTTTTCTGTTTTGTGTTGTTTAGCGACGCTATCAATCTGATGTCCCCACATGCCCCAGTCACCTCTCTATACACTCCTCTCCCTCTCAATTGCCTTATATGTACATATACCCTCGATTTTCCCCCCGGAAACCCTCAATCTGGAGCCGTGTTAATACCCTTTGGCGTCACTTTGTTTTGAGCGTGAGAGGTGGAGGTTCAGGTTCCTTATCATTGTGCAAGCGAAAACTTAATTGAACGGCTTTTGACATAGTTTAAGGCGAAACAGCCATAAACATGGCTCCACACACGCCCCCGATTTTCCCTCTTTTCGGTTCGGGATGGAAAATTGACTTTGTTGTTGGCGCAAATTAGTTTCACTTGTGAATTGCGCATCATTTGGCACACACAAACCCAGGCCGTGTGACATGGAAACCCAGAAAAAAACCTCTGGGCATAAAGCTATGCCAGATTATATGCTCCAGACGCGGTCCCGATTCCAATCCCTACACCAATCCCTGAACCTCTCCTCTCGCTTGGAAGCCAAATGTCACGCCAAACCATCAGCGGCAACAAAATGCAGCAGCAGCAACTGCAGCGGTTCAAGCTGCTTTCCACTGATTGCGAAAATCATGCCGACAAGCCAAGAAAAAACTATTAAGAAAAAGAGCGAGGGTCGACTAGGAGGTGATCTGTAATGAAAGATCAGAAATAAACTCTCTAAGATATTGCTGAAACTTAGGATCTTGCAATACATATAGAACTTGAAGGAGCTAGATACTTGCTTTTACTTTTAATTTAACTGAAAACCTTATATACCCTTTATCTCCTCCCATACCCTGTATATAAAAAAAGAGTTTGCCAGAATGTGGCATGTGACAGCGCGACGTGGAAGAGCTTCATGCCAACTCCACACTATGTAAAGACCCTTCATTTTTGCCCAAGCTGCAACATGCAACATGCAACCAACTGCAGTCACCAAAGCTTTGCCATTTGCAATCCACAGCAGCAGCATCATGAGGCACCAGCAGGCAGATAGCAGACAGCAGGGACATCCCAAGTGAAATTTTGTCAATGCAACTGGATGTGGCTTAAGGGTTAGCCAGCTGCCACATACTCCTACCAAAGGGTGCACCTAGAAAAAAAACATGGTCAAAAAGTTAGTATCACAGAATATAACTAAGAGTTTAAGGGTAACTGTCACAGCAAGACAGGAATATAAGAACTAGTTGGGAATTGTAAAATGTGCTTAAGTTTAAACTGTTATAAAGTTAAGGTGGAATAGATTTCTTTTTTAAGAAAATTTTGTCTTATTAATACCCCAAAACTTAGCAAAAAACGCTACAGTTTTTATAAATTTTTTATTACATGAATTATTATTTTTTAAAGTTATAATTTACTTTGATATTACGCCCCCTTTTCTCTCTGTGTGTCTACCATCGCGATGCATCTCGTCTGGGCCAAGACGGGGATTGAGTTATGAGTGCCAGCCAGGAGTAAATTAGAGAAGAAGCTGTGCATATTTCCTGGCACCAGGATCAGCTGCAGCCGAGGTTGTCCTGGGTAATCGAGGTATATATAGCTTAGGACCGGAATTAGATAGTCAAAGGTTCATCCGGCTGGTGAAAAGCTCAGCTCGATGAAGGAGCCAATTTGATGACTATGTAGCCTGCTGCTGCTGGCTTTTATGGTTCTAAGGAAGAGAGTAAATTTAGACAGTAAATGAAGTTGCTTTGGATTTAAGGATTAATGATGTATCTCTCCATCATTATGTGCTGGATAAGAAGTTTATAAGGTGTTGAAGGAAAGTTATAGGAAAGGAGAGAAAGATTATATTTCTTGAAAGAAAGTACTTCAAAAAGAGCCTTCATTTTGATAAACTAATAAGATATTCTGACTCTTAACTTAAGATGTATTTATTTGTCATATCAAATAGTTATTATTATAATTCCCATTTTATAAACTCTCTCAAATTAAACTATGATTCAGTCTTTCTAATTCTAAACTACCTCCAGTGCCAAAATTTATTATTCCACCCACATCAGACTCCATTTACCTGTGTACATTATGCATTTGGGTCATCCGGTGTTCTATTGTTATAATTTACCATGTAATTTGATTTATAATCGATCATAAATTAAATAAGTTTTGGACGCAGTTCATGTGTAATCCCCACACATTGCACATTTGCAGTTCTGCACACACACCTACAATGGTAATTAATTAGGCATTTAATTTAATTATCAGTGCAAATTGGCCACGGGTCACAGGAGTTTTCCACAATATATATCCGCTAATTTCTGGTTAAATGCAATGGAAATGCTTTGTTTCGCACCTCAGGGGGAGGCTTTAATATAATGTATAGACCAGAAAATGCATAAATTAATACACATAATTTACACCTGTTCGCATTAAAGTGAATGATGTGAATTTCAATTTGAAACTGAGCTCGCAGCAGGCGGAAGGTGGAAGGTGGAAGGATGTGTTTCGGGAAACATGCTGTTTTTGGGGAATTCTCCATTATGTGTGTATGCCGCACATACATTTCTCTCTCGGATTCTCTCTCATTCCAAGTGACAAACTCGGGCAATTTCCGCTCCACGGAAATGTGCACAATTTAATTTTGGCCTGAACTGCCAGGGGTTTGCCTTGCTCATTTTTCCCCTCAGGTTTTCCTTTTATTTTTTTCTCCTTTTTCCTCATACAAGAAACATCCTTCGGTCTAGCCAAGCAGAAGTTAAGTTAACTCCGCCATATCTTCATCTGCACATCTCTCCGCGGAGTTGATAATTTTCTGCTTGACTGTGCTGCTGCCG
>VNJS01011726.1:0-23119 GCA_008042575.1 Drosophila watanabei | reverse complement strand
TAATTTTCTTTTTGCATAGATATTCACATATAGATGTTGTCAAGGCTAGAAACTCCAAACTTTGTTTAAAACCAACTAATCTAATGTTTGGCGGTTGATAGACTTTAATCAAATGAAATATGGCAGCCATAAAAATATTAGCTTTCTATACTTAACTCGGGGTTACACTTTTTTATGAAAGTAATTCATTTTATATTAGATTGGCTTAGATTATAATTGATAAAATTGAAATCTGCAACGGTATACAAACTTCGGCGTGCCGAAGTTAGCATCCTTTCTTGTTTCACATACTTTCCTATATTTTATTTTGTAAATTAACTTTAACTTTAACTTTTGAAATGTGTTTGTTTTTGGTTTTAAATATTTCTTCTTTACAAATTTCAAAGCATAAAACAGACTCTCTTAGCTTACACTGTCTTACAGCATGCTTTGTCTTATAATTCTAAAGTGCAAAGTTGTGACAACTACTCTAAAGCTAAACCCTTACATATTTTCTTATATTTCTAACTAAAAATTATTTTATTTTTTATTAGTATCTACTATTTTTATTTTTATTAATAAAAACTAAATATACTTTATAATAAAGTAAAAGAAAAATATAAATCTTTCCATAAAAAAGAATTCCTGTATACTTTAAAACAAAATACTCTTTATAGCAATTAGTTCACCAAGTCAAAACCTTGCTATTTCCAAAGCCACAGCTTGCATTTCCGCAACCTTCGCATACTTTAGCTCTTACAGCGATTACAGCGATTTCTATAGTTCGATTCCAAGTATATAGTATATAGTATATAGTATAGCCGGTAGCCCCGCTCTAAATGCCAAATTCCCCCCCTTAAATTCCATTCGTTAGCCGTTAATGAGGTGGCGAGATTGATTTAGCCGCCGTGACAAATTAAACTGCGAACGCTTAATGAGCTGCCAAGGGCTTCGCCCGGCTTTCCCTTTTGGTGAAAAGTAATGCAGAAAAACTGATGAAAAGCCGCACACAAAAGGGCGCAACAAAAACGATTTTTCTTACATTGAAAATTTCAAAAAAAAAAAAATGAGAGAAAAAACAACAAAAAATAGATGATTTTTGGGTGTGTGAATCAACCACAGCAAACCCCTTGCTAAACTTGCTCAAATCGAGGGTTTGTTTTTCCTTTCTTCGCAAGACAAACAAAGCATTTTCCCATTGATTCAGCCTTTTTTTTTTTGCTATTTTTTTGGGTGCCTTTTCTGCGGAGTTTTTTGCACAAAGAAAAGCGAAAAGTGTGCAAATGAAGCGTTGATAAAATGCGTTTGTTTTTCCCGGCAAAGTCCCAAGATGCGCGGAAATTCGATCATAGATCATGCCACCCCGTCTTTAAAAAAATAAAGAAAAATAAAGAATAGTAGTCGAAGAAAGCAGCTGTGGGCTGCGATCATTTGCTAATTGCTGTCAAAAGTTCTTAAGCCATGTAACAAATGTGCAATGCGAAATTATTTATACGAATTTAATGACACTCATTTTGTGGCGGAGATGGGTCACAGGGAAGGTCGTTCTTTTAAAAGAAAGTAAAGAGAGTATAAAGAAAAGACAGGGGAAAGTAAAGTTTTCCCACTGAAATGTTGGTTTAAATTTTAAAATTAAATTTTAATATATTAACTACTATTTTTCTCATGTATTTCTATAATTATTTGGGGTAACATTTATCAGGTTCTCATTTTAAGAATTACTTATAGTAAAAAAGGTCTCCTAGAGATCTGTGTAAACTAATATTGTTTTTAAGACTTTAATTTTAAGTTCACTTACTTTTCCTTGGAATATTGTACCTACTCTCAAATATTTATATTGAAAATCGTATCCTGTATAATCAAGAAAGAAATCTAACTTCAGGAAGCCGATGTTTAAATACTCTAGCCTGAAAATCGTTCATAACTCAGCCAAAAATGCTTTAATTTCAAACCGGAAAGCTTTTCTAAGCTAGTTTTTATTAGGGTAAAAAATCAGCATTGTAAATTCTTAATTTGAACTTAAAATTGAATTTTTAATAATTTTCACAACAAAAATAATATTATAAAATGTCGAAAAATGTTAGTAAAATTTTTGTTTCGACCAAACATGTCTAGATCGACTCGGCTGTTAATGCTGATCAAGAATATAAATGATTTATAGGGTTAGAAATGATTCCTTCACTTCGTTTTTATATTATAATATCCTAGAAAGGTATAAAAATCTCTGTAAAATTACCTTTAGCAAAAAATTAAGAATAAGTATTTAAGGAAACAAAACACTACAAATAACATTTAATATTTAAACTCTATGAAAAATCCAGCTCTACTTCCCACTTATTTATAATATCATAATTTACATAACATTCAAAATTAAATAATAATAATAATTACATATATGTAGGTTCCTTTCTGATGATCCTTGATCCTTATCCCAGGCTACTATGTATCCCGTATCACTGGACTAATACCTGCAGATAAAATCAGAGCGGTGATCTTCTACACGGAATTGCCTAACAATCGATTAATTGGCTATTTGTGTGGCTTGGTCAGCAGCCTCCCCGATCTAGCCATAGATCATCCTGCCGGACAGCAGCTGCTGGTGCTCGGTGCTCCTTGATTATAGGGACTCGACTAATTGCATTGAGTGGACAGGACACGCCCCGCTCTCGGGTTTTCGGAATAATACATCTCTCGTATCGGTGCTAATCTAAAACGTTGCCTGTTACACTTTTATTCCTTTTTTTTATAGAGAGAGAGCGAGTGTGTGTGGGCATTCAGGAAAACAAACGCCACGTGTCCTTTGGTGCTCGCTGGTAGGGGGAGGTGGCCGCCGGCAAGGGTAGCAAGGACATGCTGGCCGAGTGACCGCAACAATGGTTGCGTTTAATTACAGTTATTGTCGCACCCTTCGCCTCACATTTGCATTAGCATTTTACATTTACATTTACATTTTTCTGGAGTTTCCATTTTCACGTTTTCATTTTAACGTTTTTTCTGAAAAAGTATTTCCACCTTCGGCACGTGGTGCAATTGTGCAGAGAGAGAAAAATGTGAAGAGTCTTGAAGTTATTTTTGAAATGATTTTAAAAAGAGTTGGTAATAAGCTTAACTTCCTTGGGTTTTGTAGATTTTTTAATCGAGATAAAAGTGAAGTTTGGAATAAAGTTTTTAACTTCTTTTTAATATTAATTTTTATAGGAATGGTAGCAAACTTTAAACTTGGGAATTTTAAGCGCCCACTGAAGCAGATTTATTTTCCTAAAAATGTTTATTGTTAACAGAGAATCTTAATAAATGTATTTTATGACTTTTTCAGTCTTTTCTATTGATCATCTTTAAATAAGCTAAGTTTGGTATTAAGTTCTTAACTTTTCCTTAATATTAACCTTTATTTGAATAGTAGCAAACTTTAAACTTGGGAATTTTAAGCGCACACTCTAGATTTTTCTCCCTTGAAATGTTTATTGTTAAAAGAGAATCTAAATACATTAATTTTATGACTTTTTCAGTTTTTTCTATTGATCATCTTTGAATAAGCAAAGTTTGGTATAAAGTTCTTAACTTCTTCTTAATATTAACTTTTATTTGAGCTGTTGCAAACTTCACACTTGGGAATTTTAAGTGCGCACTTAAGATTTCTCTCTTCTTTGAAATGTTTACTATTAAAAAAGAATCAATTTAAGTTTTTTTTTAGGCTTTTCTTTTGATCATTTCTAAATAAGCTTATAAAGCGTATTCAAGAAGATTCATCTTCCTTGAAATGTTGATTATTAAAAGAGAATCTTTTTGAGACTTGTTCAGTCTTTTTTATTGATCATCTTTGAATAAGCTACGTTTTCTTAAGATTAACCCTTACTTGAGCTGCTTTAAACCCCAAACTTGGGAATTTTTGGTGCGTGTGCAAGATGATTTCTCTTCTTAAAGACTTTTTAAGTCTTTTCTTTTGATCAACTATGAATAAGCTTATAAAGTTCTTAACTTCTCTTTTATAATAACCTATACTTGAGCATCTGCAAACTCCGTACTTGGGAATTTTAAGCGCGCACTCAAGAAAATTTCTCTTTTTTGAAATGTTTATTATTTAAATAGAATCTATTTAAGACTTCTTCTGTCTCTTCTATTGATCATCTTTGAATAAGCTACGTTTTCTTAAGATTAACCCTTATTTGAGCTGCTGCAAACTTTGTACTTGGGAATTTTAAGTGCGCACTCAAGAAGATTTCCCTTCATCTTCTTCTCTTCTTTTTTGAAATGTTTACTATTAAAAAAATATCAATTTAAGATTTTTTCAGGCTTTTCTTTTGATCATTTATAAATAAGCTAATAAAGTTCTTTACTTCTTCTTAATATAAACCTTTATTTGAGCATCTGCAAACTCCGTACTTGGGAATTTTTAAGCACGCACTTAAGAAGATTTCTCTTCCACGAAATGTTTACTATTAAAAAATAATCAATTTAAGACTTTTTCTGTCTTTTCATCTTGATCATCTTTAAAAAAGCTACGTTTTCTTAAGATTAACCCTTATTTGAGCTGTTAAAAACTCCAAACTTGGAAATTTTTGGCGCAAGAAGATTTCTCTTCTTAAAAATGTTTTAGTTACAAGAATAACAATTTATTTATTTTTACTTATTTATATATTTTATGTTCCTTTCCTTTCTCTAACTTCTGGTAAATATCTCACTTCAACTATTACTATTATAATTATTATTATTACTCCCTTTTTCTCCCAGTGCCCTTGGACAGTGGGCCACATGCGTAATTAGCATACGCGCCCCCCTTAAGAAGTTACACAGCCGCAGCGACAATTGCGCATTCTTTGGAAAGTGCTTTTTCGGACCGTGCCGTGGGTTTTGACTCCTCTTTTAATTTCTCTCTCCCGCAAAGAACTCAGCCAGCAATGAAATTTATGTAAATTAAATTAAAAACTTAAAAAGGAAAACAATGAATATAAAAAGTTAAGGCCAACAAGCGTAACGAGCAAGTGGGCGCGACATATGGCCAGCAGATCGGCGAGCAATTGTGGATGAGTTAGTGCCGAAACTCGCATAAATTTCAAGCAGCGTCGCCTGTCAGCGCCCACGAAGGACGAGGATGAGGACGAGGTGGTAGTTCTCCACGGAATCCCTATAGAACATACATAGTAGAACCCCTTTTCTGGAGGCACTTGAGATAAGGATCGACCAACTGGCACGCATCGGAGATGGGAGATCGGAGATCGGATCCTGACAGCCAGCAGTGAGGCGATCATCGCCAGGATATGTGTGAATAAGCAAAGGTCTTGATATGATATATATATATATATGCAAAGTCCCCGATCTGGGATCAGTTTTGTTAAGATTTTATTATTAGCTTGGTTATAAAATCTCAAGAAATAGATACAGCTTATATTTAGGCAAGAAACTTGATGTTCTTTGGGATTTTTATGACTCTAAACTTTATAAATATATATTTTGATCACTTATTATCATCAAAAATGAGTAATAGATACACAGCTCATATTTAGGCAGGAAACTTGCTCTCCTTTTTGGGTTTTTTTTGACTCTAATCTTTATAAACTTATTTCTTGATCATTTAAAACATATATTTAAGAAACCACAACAAATTGGAGAGATCATAAAACCCGGTTATTTTTATTATCAATTCTGATATCAATTTTATAAAGATTGTATTATTAGCTTGGTTATAAAATCTCAAGTAAGATTTACAGCTCATATTTAGGCTGGAAACTTAATGTTCTTTGGGAGTTTTAAGACTCTTAAATATATATTTTGATCACATATTATCATCCAAAATGAGTAATAGATATACAGTTCATATTTAGGCAGGAAATTTGCTCTCCTTTTTGGGTTTTTTTGACTCTAATCTTTATAAACTTATATCTTCATCATTTAAAACATATTTAAGAAACCACAACAAATTGAAGTGATCATAAAACCCGGTTATTTTTATTACCAATCAAAGGAATATCCCGCTGAGAGCACCTACAACCGTGTGTGAAACCCTTTTCCCTGTCGGAGTCCATGTCCTAATGAACTACTGAACTATATACTAGATGTCATGAATTTTATATCCTGCTTTCATCAGAGACATTTGACATTTATGGCGCATAAATTTACCTCACTTTCCACTCTCTCTCTCTTTTTCTGCTTTCCCTGTTCTGATACAGAATCCTGGCCAATTAAGTGCATCGAATCGGGGCTCTGCCGATGAGGATTCGTCACACAAGGCTGACAGGAATTTGCGAAAAATTTAAATACGGAACATCGAACATCTCCCAAATTCCGATCAAGGGGAGAGAAAAACTGCCCCTGAGTGTCATCAAAACAATGTTTGCCAGCTAGTTTATGAGCTGCGCCTCATTTTCAATTTCATTTCCCAGCCGCATTTTTGCATGTCACCTTTTTCACCATTTTCGCAAAGGAAGGTTTCGCTTTCCCCTATACCTTTCCCTTACCATTTTCATTTCCATTTCCATTTCGATTTCCCTCTACCTTTTTTTCAATTTCACATTAATTTCTTTTCAATGCCCAATGCCAACCCTGGAATTATGCAAAAAAATATTGACCGCAACGAAATGTCCACACAAAAAAGTGGGAAAAGCCTCGTAAAAAGTCTAGACGAGAGTGTTTGCCCAATTTTGGGAGGGTTTTCATCGGGAAATCGGGATCGTGGGTCATATAAAAAATGATGGTAAGAAAAACCAACAACAAGCCCATTTCCCTGGTCAAGCGCAACGACACAGGGGGTCGTAAGAGATTACTTCCCCGAGGATATGGGATTACGGAGAGAGGGTCCTGGCTGATCTCTCTCCAGCTGAAGAATCCTTGGAACAGCGGGATGTCCATCTTCGTTTATTTAGCCAAATGAATGGAATGTGATTAGTGTCCTTTTCAGTGGCACATATATTTATGCAATCGTATTTCGTGATCTTCCTGATTAGCCATATGGGAGATCTCGATCGAAATCGGAATCAGGATCTTGATCTCGGGCTATGCAAACTACGCATGGGGTCTCCTTGAGGTCCTGTCTCTGACAAATACTCCTCGGGGGGAAACCTTAAGTGATCACTTTGAATAATGGATTGCCAGTGGAGTCAGATTTTGTGGTTTTTGGAAATTTAGAGGTCTTCAAAATCAATAGATGATGTGATATTATATGAGGTAATAAGTGTGATATGATAGATTTTAAAAGATAAGATGAAAATAAGATGGATGCTTTAAAAGATAAATTATAGGAATTTATAATATTGTATGTGATTATAAGTGATTTTATATGATTTGCAATTGTTTGATTTGGTTTTAAATAATTAAAAGTTTATTAATATGTTTTTAAGAGGTTTTAAATTAATTTAAAGCGTTTCAAATGATTTTAAAACTTTTTTAACTAATGTGAAATTATTTTTAAAATTATCACAGCTAAAAAAAAATGGTTAAAAAAGAACTTAAAGTTATTGAAAATTGTTTTGAAAGGATTTAAAATGGATTTAAATGGTTCTAAAATATTTAAAAATTATTCGAAATTATTAAGAAATAATTGAAATTATTAAAAATATTTTAAAGATGATATTTTATTTTTAAAATAACATATCAAAAAATGCGGTAATATTTTGAACATTTTCACAGTTAAATAAAAAATGTTGCGAAAGGGTTATTTGAAATGATTTTTAAAGGATTAAGAATGAGTTTAAAAAGTTCCAAACAATTTAAAAAATATACAAAACTATTAAGAAATAATTTAAAATGGTTTTAAAGAATTTGAAGCTGATTTAGAATAATTTTAATTTTAACATAACATATAAAATAATGTGAAATTATTTTTTAAATTGTCACAGTTAAAAAAGGGTTAAAAATAAAAATTGTAAGTTATTTAAAAATGATTTGAAAGGATTTAGAATGAGTTTAAATGGTTCTAAAATATTTAAAATTATTCGAAATTATTAAGAATTAATTTGAAATGGTTTTAAATAATTTAAAGATTATTAAGAATACTTTAAAAATAACATATCATGATTTTAAATAATATAAAATGTTTTTAAAGTTATTGAAATTGATCTTAAGTCTCTTTGTTTAATTTGATACAATAAATATTCATGGATTTATGTCTGTTATGAATATCAATTAATTCCTTATAAAGCACATACTGAATTCTGATATAATTTAAAACATTTCTAGAGTACCAATCGATGTCCAGATTTAAACAAAGATGATTTAAAATAATTTTAAAATAACATTCCATAATTTTAAATGATTTAAAGTTATTTAAAGTGATTGGAAATGATCCTAACTAACTTTGTTTAATATAATATACAATAAATATTCATGAATTTATGTCTGTTATGAATATCTATTAATTCCTTGTAAAGCGCATACTGATCTCTCATCTGATTTCAAGCATTTTAAAAGTGAGTACCATATGATATCAAGATATATACGATATATAAAAGAACCCCAAAAATATGATTTCATTTCAAAACCAATCTTTGTTGATCCTTCTCCAATAATGGTCAAAAGATCTGCAGATCAACCCACACCTTGACCGAAAGGTTAATGAAACCCTCAATACAAACGATCGATCAACTGATGAATATTGTATATAGATTCCAGCTATATATATATCGATCGATCTGCCGCCTACGAATCCCGTTTAATGGCTCACTTAACCCTGGAAACCCGAACCAAGACCATCATTCAAATGAAGTGCTGCCACCGGATCTCCCGGCGAACTGTCAACGGTCACTAATTAGAATGTCAGGGCCAGAATGTCTGGTCAAGGACTGGCCAGGACTAGAGCTGAGGTCCTGTCATGGCACACCACAATCCCGGCGCTCATTCCCTGACGGATTGATTAGAATGATTAATGATGTGCCGGTGGTGGTGGCATTGCGTGACAAGTCTGTTAGTGGCCAAGGATGCGGTTGTCCTGCATTATCCTGCAGCTTGCACATAACACATAACGCCTTTACCGACAGCAGTTGCATCATTAATCTTTCCACGAACCAAACCTCAACTGTACTCGTCTATATGTTCTATATATATCGCTTAATATCGGCAGTTGCATTTCCCACGGCGATCTTAAATCGTTTTTAATAAAGTCCTCATAAACTGGACTGTCATAAGTTCGGGATTTGGGTTTTGGTATCCTTCCAAAGGATCAGCGGTGCGTGAATTTTTGCGCCAAGCTGACCGCAGGAACAAACAGATTTTAATAGGGAATCAAAAGGAAAATGCAAAGGAAATCAAAGGGAAATTTATTGAATGCCGAGAATCATTGTCCTGCGACCCTCGCGCAGAGAGTTTGCATATTATCCTTGGGTCTCCGGCTACCCCGGGAAGGAGATGTAAATACCTTAAAGATTAATGAGATTTTTTTCTTACGTTTCTTTTCCATTTTCAGGGGTTTTTTCTTCTTAGTTTTTCTATATATATCTTTTTTTTTGTGGATTTTTTATGGCTCGTTTAGCGATCGGCAAACAGGGCGCTTGTCTCGTAATTTACATGAAATTACTTCATTTGCTGGGGCATCCTTTTGTCCTGCGGTCACAGTGTCACAGTGCAAATCAAACAAATCGTGAGAATGCAAATCAGTCAGGATTCGATCCTTCGATCCATCTTCCATCAAAGTCGGAATTTGGATCGAGAGAGACTGGGTTTGGTGGTCCTTCAAGGATATGAAGGAAAAGTATAAAGGAGAGCAGCTGCTGACCATCGGACACGCTCGCAATTAGCCATGAAATTTTTGCCATTTCCATCTTGCAAGGACCCTCAAGACACGGCGGCTTTTGTCCTTTGGCGCTGGACAGTGAAAAATCAATGTGCCAAAAAAATATATATATATATATGGACTTCGGTTCCAGGCAATTTTTGGCAATTTTCATAATCAGTCTGGAGAAGTTATGAATGGGTTTTCGGTTTGAATATATATCAGAGCTACAGATGTTTTTAGAAGGATATGGAATATGGTTTTTGTTTGCTTGAGAAAATTTCTATATATAAATTATAATTTGGGTTTTTAAAAGATATTATTTTTAGGTATATTTGGGTATTATTACTGTTTTTAGGTGTAGTTTTTTATTTATATTATTATTTCTAAACAATAAAATGTTAGATGATGGAGAAAATATTAATATAATATAATAAAGTATTCTGCGTGCTGTCCTTTCTTTTTATATAAATTTTATAATATTAGTTATTTTATGCTTCTTAAACAAATATTTATATTCTTATTTTTGATGTCCATAAATTTGATTTAAAAAAGGAATTAAAAAGTGTATTTAAAAAAGAATTTAAAACAGTATTTAAACTAACATTTAGAAATAAATTGAGGGACAAATTCAAGAACATTTAAGAAAACTTTTTAAAGATACAAAAAAAAGAATTTAAAAAAGAAATTAAATAAACATTAAAAAAAAAAATTAAGAGACAAATTCAAAAACGTATTTAAAAAAGTTTTCAAAAAGGTTTTAAAAAAGAAAGAAAGGTTTTAAAAATGAAAGAAAGGTTAAAAAAAAAAACAATTTAAAACAGTATTTAATTAAACATTTATAAATAAATTAAGGGACAAATTCAAAAACGTATTTAAAAAAAGTTGTAAAAAAGTTTTAATAGGAGTTTTAGAAAAAGGAAATAATTTCAACAAACAATAACTGACATTTCCTTAATTTAGTTATATTTTACAATATAATATAAGTTATTGTAAATTTCTAAATCAAATATTTATGTTCTTATGATAAATGTCTATAAATTTGATTCAAAAAGGAATTCAAAATTGAATTAAAAACGGAATTAAAACAGTATTTAAATAAACATTTACAAATAAATTGAGAGACAAATTCAAAAACGTATTTAAGAAAGTTTTCAAAGAGGTTTTTAAAAAGAAAGAAAGGTTTTAAAAAAACAATTTAAAACAGTATTTAAATAAACATTTAAAAAGAAATTGAGGGACAAATTCAAAAACATCTCAAAAAGTTTGTAAAGATAAAGAAAAAGAATTTAAAAACAGTATTTTAATAAACATTTAGAAGAAAATTTAGGGACGAATTCGAAAACGTTTTAAAAAAGTTTTTAAAGAGGTTTTAAAAGAGGTATTAAAGAAGGTTTTAAAAAAGGTTTTAAGAAATGAAGCGTTTCAACAAACATTAATTGACATTTCTCTTAATTAAATCAAATAAAAAACAAACCATTAAACATAAATTAAGAAATTCTTTTGCCATAGCAATTCCCTCAAGGCTTAAGACATTCCTTCCCAATATTTTAAGGATTGTATTTAGTTTGCATTGATTGGAGATAATGAGAAACCCTTCCATATTTTCGCCTGAGTAACTGCAAAAAAAAAGGAATAAAGATTTAAAAAAAAAAAATAATAAGAAGATCTCCGGCTGCATCCTTGGAATGGATGCAGCATCTTCCTTTCTCTGGATCCTGCCGGTGAGTGATCCTTGGTGATCCTAGTGCGCCGCCGCCTTGGGCCTCGTAAATCAGGCTGCCAAATGTCATTCGGCGGACTTGACATGCTGCATAACAAGTTTCCGGCTCTTTTTTTTTTCACCCAAAAATACTGAGAGCTGCATTCTAGGCGTTTTTTTTAACTATTTTTTTCCTCATTTCATTTCATTCTCTTTTTTTTTTTGAGCTGCCTGTCAAATTACTTGAGGGCGCCGCAATGTCTGAGAATTATTTGTGGGTACGGCGGCGACGGACGAAAAAGGACGAGAGTGCAACTGCTGCAGACACAGGGACAGGATCTGTGCAACTCTTCTTTTTTTCCTCCTGCTTTTTCGGGTGGATAAACCTTTTTTTTTGTTGTGTCTGAGAAATGCAAATTCGGTTAAGGAAAAAAGTTAAAAATTTGTTAGGACAACCGGACGGAGTGGAAAAAAGCGCTGCACTAATTTGATTTTTTTTCAGTCTGTTTTTTGGAACTGCAGTCTTGAGAAGGGTGTCCTTGCTCCAGGGAATAACAGCTCCTGGCTGCCATTTTTTGGTCATTTATCAAATTTCAAATTTCCAGAAAGCAAAAGCAGATCAGTCTCCGTCTCAGTTTTTGTGTGAAGTGAATATCAAAACAAAACAAGGACGACATCGGAGTCGACAGTCGACAGCCGTCCGTCCTTGCTCTCTTTTGCGGCCAAGTCCTTTTTCCGGGGCGCGTCCTGTCGGCCTGTCAATCAAAAAGTCCTCTTCGATTTTACTTCCAAGGATCCCCTTCCCCGATATTCCCGAATAAACATTTTCCCACACACACATTTTCGCATTGCAAATGCAAAATGCAAAATGCAAATTTTTAGCTCTTCGTTAACTCGCAAATCCTTGAAATCCGCAAAATATTTATCGCTTACAAGTTTCTGGCTCAAATTAGGCAAAAGGACCAAAACATCGGGTTATAAAACCCCGATATGTCAAGGGGTTTAGGGCCTTAATGCATTCGCAATTAGTTCGCCAAAAAACGTAAACCCCTCCGCCTTGGGATTCAAATTGAATTTATAATCGATTTGGATCAGAGGAAAAATCCACCCCGATTTCGCCTAACCCTTCCCCTCTGTTGTTGTTGCTAATTTCGATTCTAATGAAGCGCGAATTACGAAAACATGAAAATCGTATCAATTACAGAGACAAAGATCGCCCGGCGGCCATGAAAAGCGCAAACATATCCTTCCATCGAATCGAGGGGCCAGAGAGGGATCAGGAAAATATATGTATATGTGTAACAAAACGGGTGGAAAGCCCTTTCGGATTTATGCAAAAGATCAAATCAAATGTGGGATCGAGGGTTCTCGTAAATGTTTATCTTTATAGATATCGAAATATAGATTTTGGGTTGAACTATAGATTATATAGGGGGGTGGGAGTGATAAAAAGTTGGGTAAAATTATAACTAAATTTGAAAAATGATGGTTAAAAAATCAGTTTTCAATTTAAGTTATAATTTTACCCAATTATTTATATGTTCTTTTCAAAAGTAATTAATAATGAAGTTACTTTAAGGGAGTTTTTACTTCTTAGTTTGAAACCTTGATTATATATTAATCTTTAGATAATATAGGACAGTAAAAACTTTAGTAATGATAAATAATATATTCAACTTAGGTTTAAAGAACATAAAAATGCTAAATAGATTATTCAATAAACTATTTATTTAGTAAATTATTTATTCAGTAAATTATTTAAAATAGAACTATATTTTTTTGCTTAAACCCTTGATTATAAAGGGGCTGATAAACCCAACAAAAATCAAATACAATAATAACCTAAATATATAATAAATAAATTATAAAATTAAATAACTAAATAAGAAAATTCTATGGCCTTTACACTCTTTCTATCTTAAGTCTGAGGAACATAAAACTTCTACATTATTTTAACTAATTTTAGCTAAAATTATTATAGCTTATATTATATATTATATTATACAATTTAAGCCTTTTATTAAATAGAAAATGAGAGGAGTGAAATATATAGAAAACTTAAACAAAAATCTAAAAAAGGTATTAGTAAAGGATATAGAAAACTTCAATTAAGATCCTCAAAAAAAAAGTATCAGTATATAAAAAACCTAAATTTTGTAATGAATAAATAATAATAAATGAATAAATAATAATAAACCTTAAAGATTCATATTTTTTTGGGTATTAAAAGCTCGATTATTATTAGAAGGTACCAGAAAAGGGAATTTTAAATTAATAAATATAATAAATAAAGAAGTGAAATACATTTTGAACCCATTAAAATGCAGTGTTTATATTATTATAATTAAATATTTATAATATATAATAAAATACTTATACTTATAATTAAATATTTATAATTAATAATAATAATAATAAAAATAATAACCTTTAAAGATACATTTTTTGTTATTATTAGAAGGACTAGAAATGGAAATTTTTATATTAATAAATATAATAAATAAAAAGGGTAAATTAATTGTAAACCAATTAAAATGCAATGTTTATATATTGTTCTAATTAAATATTTAAATTTTATAATTAAATATTTATAATTAATAATAATAATAAAAATAATAACCTTTAAAGATTAATTTTTTGTTTTATTAAAATCTCGATTATTATTAAAAGGAACAAGAAAGGGGAATTAAATTAAATTAATAATTATAATAAATACAAAAGTTAAATAAATTTGTAAACCATTAAAAAGCAATGTTTATATTATTACAATTAAATATTTATTATTTATAATTAAATACTTATAATTAAATATTTATAATTATTAATAATAAAAATAATAATCTTTAAAGATTAATTTTTTGTTTTATTAAAATCTCGATTATTATTAAAAGGAACAATTAATGGGAATTTAAATAAAGAAATATGATAATTAAAAAAGTAAAATACATTTTTAACCCATTAAAATGCAATGTTTGTATTATAATAATTAATTTTTTATAATTTATACTAAAATATTTATAATTAAATATTTCTTACACAATTGATAAAACCTTTTTATAATCTTTTACCTAAAACTTTATACAAACACACCTTAAATTTATATGCAAACATTTAACATTTAAAACCAATAATTAAAGAACACAAAGAAACTGGCATTTTACGGCTCATTAAATATTCGCCGCTGTCTGGTAAGAACTTTCCATCAATTGTCCTTCTGAAGGACTCCTCCTTAAAGATACAATGACATAACAGATTCGCGGCCAGCTGTCCTGACTGACTTTTTGACTGAAGTTGAGTTGTCCTTGAGAGGGTCTCCCTCCTCCCAGCGGGAACAGCTCAAGTACCGACCCAAGTTTTCCACGAATCGCCGACACCCCCGCACAGGACTCGCTCCTTGATCCTCAAGGAATACGCAATGAGAATCGGATTGCCATTATTGTCAGGAACTCACATTGATCGAACGAGCTCGTAAAATCGAAAGATCGACAGCGCATGTCACATAAACATGGCCAAGACAGGCCAAGCGGCTGCTAATATAGGGCACGAGTGTCCTGCAAGCAAGGATCCTCGGTCCGGCATCTGGACAAATATTTACCGAAGCTTCAGCTCGTAAATTGCGACAGAGAGAGAGAGTCCGGGAGCACAAATCAGAAATCAAAGTGAAAGTAATGAGAGACAGAGACATTTGGCTTCTGTTTCGGCTCCTGTCCAGGAGCAGGCTTCGAGTCCTACTCCCGCTCCCTCTCCTTCTCCTGCTGCTCCTGCAATTGTTCTAAATTTCTGGACAACACACGAGGCAAATCTGGGCCGAGACACCTTGCGACGTCGTGGGTTTCCTTTCTTTTCCCACCTTTTTTTCTTTCTTTTTTTTTAGCCGCTTGCCAGCTGTCCCGAGAAGCAGATCTCTCGCATTGTTGTTTGATCGCTCCAGGATCAGGCGGATGGCCAACACAAAGGATGCCTTTGGCCGGGATTTACCTGCTTACCGGAGCAGTTCTCCTGTCTTCTTTCACCGGAAGAAAGAGAGCGCGGTCATGGGAATACAGAGAGAGAGCGCGGGAGAGAGAGCTGGGTGAGCTCAGCGTTCAACAGGAGGTTTTTATCTGTGCCAAAAGAGAGAGAGCAAAGGGAGTGCTCTTACCTTTCCCTACAGCAGCGACCTCTGGCGGATGCTGGCTGAAAGTGGAGGATTATATCTTTCTCCTTAAAATCTCTTAAATATATTCTGAACTCTTAGAAGGGATTTCATATACGCTTAAGGAACTGATTTAAAATAAGCTAGGTTTTAAATCTTTAGGTTCCTAAGTTGTTAAAAAAAACAACAAAGAAGAATATTCAATAAATATTTATATAAATTATATATTATATTAATATATATTAATTTATTATATTTATTATATTAAACATTAAAAAGTTAAGTTGATGTTGAAAAACAACAAAGAAAAACATTAAATAAATATTTATTTATATTAATTATATATTATATTAATATATATTAATTAATTATATTAATTTATCATTTTAATTTATTATATTAATTTAATTTATATTATTTAAATATATTAAAGCATAATAATCCCTAAAAATATTGAATATTATGTAGCAATACTTTTAATATTCTTTTAAAATTTAAAATTTTTCTTTAAGAATAATTCTTTTCTAAACATAAAAATCCTCTCTCTTTGTTTGTAGAAATTTTTTTTTTAGATTAACTTTTTTCTAAACTTAAAAATCCTTTCTTGACTCTATTTGTTTTTAGGAAGAAAATAAAATATTGTTATAAAGCTTAATGTACTTAAATAAAAATTAAATAAAATGAAAAATTAATAAATAAAATAAATGAATGAAATGAAAAATGAATGAATGAAATGAATTAACAAAATAAATGAATGAGATGAATTAATAAAATAAATGAATAAAGAGAATTAATAAAATAAATGAATATAATGAATTATATAAATGAATATAATGAATTAAATAAATGAGTAGGATAAAAAAATAAAAAAAAATCAATGAATAAAATTAAACAAAAAGTAAAATTCCCTATCAAAATAATATTATTTTCTCAATTTTCCTAAAATTGACTTAGTTTTCCTTTTCTAACTTATCAATATCCCAAATATTTGTTTTTTTTTTCTTATCTAGGAAATTCCCACACTTGGCCCTTCTTTTGGCTTCCTAATTTCCCCACATTCCTCCCCCAAAAATCTCTTTACACTTTCTATATATATATATATCTCTATATTCCCTGACAAGACATAATATTTGCTCAAACACTATCAGCCTTATCTAATCTTGAATATTATATTGAAACTAACTAAATAAATTGAGTATTTTCCCACTACCGAGATTCCGTTACTCTGACCACAAAATCAGAACCAAAGAGAACCAAATCAGATAGAGAGAGTATACAAACACCCAGTTTTACTCTCTCTCTCTCCCTTACTCTCTTTGGGGGTTACTCTGCCACTTCGGCTAACTTCGTTACACTTCGTCTGCCTTCGGCTCTCTCGGTGAGCTCGCTTCGGCTTCGGCGCGAGCCTTTGCCGAAGGTTGCGCGTGCGCCGTTCGTCATTTCCGTTTCAAACCTCGTGCAGGACACACTGCAGGCGAAAGTTATACAAGCAATAATAAATAATACCACATCTTTTAATTTTTTGGCTTTCAAAAGCTTACTTTGGCTTACTATATTAATTTTTTTCTGTGCAAAATTTGTTAAATAAAATAATCAAAACAAAATAAAATAAAATTGTGTGAAATAAAAGACAAGACTTTGCCAAGGATCGCAACAAGAGTTAAGAAGCGACCTAGTCGCAAAGCAGATCAAGTTTCCAGGTAAGTCCCGGAGAGATCCGAGATCACCGATCGATCGATCGATCGATCAAATCCCATATCGATCTACACCTGGCCACTCTCACGTGTTGGTCCTTGCTCTAGATCTAATTTTGAGAAAAAAAGAAAAAAGGAGGGAACCCGGGGAAAGTGGGAAAATGGCAACAGAAACCCCTGTGAGACCCCTATATCCTTTTTCCGATCCAGATCAAGACCCACAAGAAGCTAAAAAAAAAAAATAAAGGGGTGGTGAGTCCTTCCTCTAATGCATTTAATTTGTTGCTGCCTCACAGATCTACTTCTTCTTCGTCTTATTATTACTTTTTTTTCGTCCTGTCTGCCACCCTGGCTGCCTAATCCTTCGGGCACAAGTCACACAAGGATCCTGGGGCTGGAAAGGAAAACATTTTTTTTTGCTCGCCTCTAAAAGGCGGCTGCCTTTCTAGTGCAATTTCAACGGGGCTGGGATGACGTTTATGGATTACATGAAAACCCATTTTCAGGCTCAGTTTATACACACACACACACACACATCTTGCTATTCAGTTAAAGGACAATGGCAAGGATCTAAGGCATTTGGGATGAACCATTGACGATCCCCTTTTGGCTTTGCCGCACTTTTTTTCTTCCTTCCTTTCTTTCTTCTTATATATATATATATATATATCTCTTTTTTTTTGCAAAATGGCATCATTATGCTGGGGCGTAATTGTTGCACACACACACACACAGAGATAGCTCTGCAGGATCTAGAGGATCTCCGTAAGGATCTGCTCAATTTTATGCTTGGCAACCGCAGCAGTCTTCTGCCTTGCAAAATTAGCATAAGTTTAATTTCAATTTAAATGCAAACTGGAATCCGTGAAACTCGTTTGCCGCAAAAAAAAACAATTTGCAAAAATTTCCGGCTTTGTCCAGAGAGTCTCCTTTTTTTTTGCCTCGAAATTGTTGGAAAGAAGTTCCCAAAAACAGGAGCAGGAGAATGGCAATGAATGGGAAAGGAAAGGAAAGGAGAAGAAGGAGCTGCAAACCAGAATCCTGGCACTGATCCTCTTGTTTGGCAGCCAGCTGCCCAAAGGAGCAGGATTTCTGCGATTGTTATAGAAATCAGTCAGAATAAGAGGAGAATCTTGTATATAACTTCTTCCAAAAATTAGTAATAATTTCAACATATTTATTGACTCAATTAGTTGCTAAAAAGGTGCTTAAAGCGCAGGTAATAGAATTTCAAAAGAAATATAGAGTTAGGCCTTAAAATTCGAGGGCGTTATGTATCTTATTAATATTATAATTTCCTTTTTAAAATATGAAAAATATAAGAAGCTTTTCCCACATTTAAACTTTAAAGATTTAAAATCTAGTCCTTATCTTATTAATATTATATTTTTACTAATAAAAAATATAAAATCTTCTTTAAAGATTTAAAGATTTATATTTTCACTGATAAAAAAATAAAATCCTTCAAGATTTTCTTCTTTAATTATTCTTCAATTAATATCTTAATATAAGACCAAAAATTTTAATATAAGTCTGATAATTCTGGATTACGAAGTTTTAAGCTTCATTTAAAACCAAAACAACTTAAAAATAAAGAACAAAAAAATATCAAAAGAAGACAAAAAAAAAAATCAAAAGAAGAACAAAAAAAAATCTCAAAAAAGAACAAAAAAATCTCAAAAGAAGAACAAAAAAATCTCAAAAGAAGAACAAAAAAAATCTCAAAAGAAGAACAAAAAAATCTCAAAAGAACAAAAAAATCTCAAAAGAAGACCAAAATATTCTTGCCTTACTCTCGTAATCAAAAGTCTTGAAAAATTAACAAAAGTCTTGAACTTTTTTATCTCTGATCCTTCCTTTAAAATATTTAAAGATGCTTTAAACTTTTTCCACGTTTAAGGTTTAAATTTAGTCTTAAAAAATTAGAGATCGTTACACATCTTATTGTTCTTTTGTCTTTAAAAAATAATAAAATGTAATAATTCAAATAAGAAAGCGTTACACTTTCATCAGTGTTCCTTTTAAAATATTTAAAGATATTTCCAACTTTTCCCATGTTTAAGCATTAATTTTAGTTCATAAAATAATAAATAAATAAATAAGACGTTACACATCTTATTGTTCTTTTGTCTTTAAAAAATAATAAAATATAATAATTAAAATAAGAAAGCGTTACACTTTTATCAGTGTTCCTTTTAAAATATTTAAAGTTTTTTCAAACTTTTTCCACGTTTAAGCTTTAAATTTAGTTTTTAAAAAAGAAAGCGTTACACATCTTATTGTTTTTTTGTCTTAAACAAATATTGAAAAAGAATAATTAAAATAAAAAAAAGCTTTAAATCTAGTCCTTAAAATGAGAGATCGTTACACATCTTATTGTTCTTTTATCTTTCAAAAAGAATTAAATAGAAAAATTATTAATTATTATTAATCCTTGAAATTATCATTTTGTTATTTTGCCTTTAAAAAAATAATAACATATAATAAATAAAATAAGAAAGCGTTACACATCTTATCATATCATTTTTAAATATTGAAATAGAAATAGAAAATCCATTTCTCATATTTAATTAATAAATTCTTAGCTTGAACATGATTCAATCCTTAAAATATTTAAATATTTATCTATTTAGTTATTCATTTATTCATTTATTCATTTATTCATTTCTTTATTTTATTTTATTTTAAATATTTAATCCCTTCCTAGTAGGGACATGCCAACCATGACACGAATGCATCGCCACTCCAGCTCCAGCTCCTCCGTGGTGGAGGAGTCACGCGGACGCCGGCGTCCCGTTGTTGCCGGTCTGCCAACGGTCGATGCCAACAAGGAGAACTTTGGGGTGCACTTCATGAGCAGTCCGTTTGGGAATGCCAGTCTGATTGCTCTCCAGGATCTGAGCAATGTCCACGGGAAGAGTCCGCAGCGGAGGAGCTTCAGCGAGGGCAGCGGTCCGCGCCAGGCGACGCCCCAACTGGCGGCACTCCGTTGTTTGCCACAGCGATCCACCGCTTTGGAGGATTCCCAGCTGTCCTCGTCCCGGATGGGTGACACCACACTGGACAGGATGCTGGATGCCATCATAGAGTCGGCCAGGAAGGAGGTGCGTTGTAAGGTTGTAGCTCCTCTTCCAACGAATAGCAGCAATCTGGCGGAGAATGGCTCCGAATGGAGTGAGACGAGTGTCCATGAGATGGAGGTGCGCACTCCCACGCACCTGAAGAGACAGCGCGTGGTGCGCCGCAAGAATCCGCACAAGACCACAGCTCCAAAGCTGGCGGAGAAGCAGAAGCAGCAGCTGGAGCAGCAGCTGGAGCATGTTCCCAGCACCAAGAGATGTCTTAGTTTCTCCTCGAGCTCAGGGTCGGGGAACTCCAGCGATGAGGAGGAGAAGGATAATGAAGAGGAGCAGCAGGTGGCCAAGCGGAGCAGCAGCTCGAGTTCCAGCTCCAGTTCGAGTTCGAGTTCCTCTTCCAAAGGAGCGGGCATCATCGATCTGAGCATCGTCTACGATGCCAAAGAGCAGCAACTGAATGTACATGGTGAGTTCCAAGTCCCAGCCGAGGGATTATCTCCGGTTTATCCTCGAGAGATTTGTCTCTAATTGATTTCCAATCCCTTATCCTTTGCTCCTCTTCCTGGATTCCAGTAATTCGCTGTCGGGACTTGCAGCGTTCCCATGGCACTGGCTGCATCAATGCCTATGTGAAGGTGTCCCTGTCTGGCCATGGCCAAGGACACTCTGCGTCCTCGGGGGGCAGCATGAGCTCCGGGTATCAGCGCACCGCTGTCCATCGCCACTCGGGTCGTCCTTTCTTCGATCAGAGATTCAGCTTTCCGGTTACAGGAGCATCCAGCGACGGCGAGCAGCATCTTCAGCTGGCCGTGTGGCATCGGGATCGCCAGTTAAAGTGAGTAACGAGTACGGTCGAAGCCCAAGAAATCCAAAGAAACAGGAAGCCAAAACAAGAAAAATATAAGAAACAACCGCCCCTTTAACCTTACACTGTAAACTTTTAGGGGTTTAAAGAGGGGAAATGGGGAATATTTTAAAAAGAAATAACTTAAAATTTGACAGATAATCAAGTTAATTTTTCATCTTAAGGGTTGAAGATGGAAAAGGGGGAAATTTTTGAAAAGAACTTTTAAAATAACTTAAAATTTAATTGATTATCAAGTTACTTTTTTATTTTGAGGGATCTTAAAAGATTTTAAGGTTTAAAGTATAAAAAAGGGAATATTTTGAAAAGAAATAACTTAAAATTTGATTGATTTTGGGATCTTGAGGAATATATTTCCAACATAGAAGCAAGCTATATATTTGTGGAATCAAGTTTCGGTCTTGAACTAAATTTAAAACAAACTTTTGGATTGATATTTTAAAGAAAATCAAAACTAAATACAAATATAAATATTCAACTAATTATTTGCTTAATTTTAATATAAATTTAATGCAAATATAATTATTTATATTTGCATTAAAATATTTAAAAACCATTAAAGAATTCAAATCCTTTTCCAATCTGTCCAAAAGTATGCTACGATCTTACTTGAGGAATATTTTGTTGCCTACTTTCAAGCTGCCCTTTCAGTAAATTAAAAACTATCATTTTAAAATTGAAAAAAAACCCTAAAACCAAATAAGAAAAAATATTTAACTATTTATTTGCTCAATTTTAATATACAGCCGTTGACAACTAATTAGAAAGATGGGTACCCATGTAAGTTTTTTTGCTCTAAAAATGATCCAAAGCGATCAAATGAAACAATTTTTTCGATTCCTATTTCGTCGGAAGTCTGTCATTCCACAGAAAAAGAGGCGTCACATTTATAAGCTTCATTTGGCAAAAAAAAAATTTTTTTCGTTAAAAGTCAAAAATCAAGTGTGCCACCTAATTAGAAAGATTTCCCTATAACATTTTAATACAAGAAATTCTTCGACCAATAAAAAAAAGTTAAGTATGTGTATACTAATTACATATTAAGAAACCTATTTTAACCGTTTTTACTGATCAGAAATTTTGGTTGATATGGGAAAAGGAAAGAGTTGTACTTCGGCTATGCGCAAGTCGATTTTCGAGCTTCGAAAGACTGGAAAGACGTATCTGGCCATTGGAAAGCAACTAAATTGTTCGGAGAAGATGGTATTTGGTGCTCTTAAACATATAAAAAAGTTTAACACAACGGAGAATGTTCCACGGAACAAAAGACCACGGAAAACATCGGAACACACGGATCGTCAGATTGTAAGGAAGTCTAAAAAAGACCCTAAAAAAACTTCTGTTGAAATCCAACGTGAAATTTTAAGCGAATTAGATGTAAATATATCTAAACGCACCATAGCACGTCGATTGGTAGAAGCTGGACTTCATGGAAGGATTGCCAGGAAGAAGCCACTTGTATCTATCATACAAAGAAAACGCCGTGTGCAATTCGCAAGGAACCATGTGGGATGGTCACTTAATAAATGGAAATATATCGTCTGGAGTGATGAAACGAAGATTAACAGGATGGGCCCTGATGGCAGGAAGTATGTTAGGCGCCCAAAAAATAAGGAAAATCACCCTAAATATACATCGACGATCGTCAAGCACGGTGGAGGTAAAATAAATGTATGGGGATGCTTTTCCTGGAATGGTGTCGGTCCACTACATCTTATTGACGGAACTTTGAATAAGGAAAAGTATGTGGATATATTGAAAAATGTACTCCTCCCATGGGCAGAAGAAAAAATGCCAGTAATTTGGACTTATCAGCAGGATAACGACCCAAAACACACCGCGCACCTTACCAAGTCCTTCTTTGAAAAAAATTCAATGAGTGTTCTTGAGTGGCCATCATGCAGCCCTGACCTAAATCCTATTGAACATTTATGGAACGATGTTAAAAAAGTAGTTTCAGCTCAAAA